>JACXGJ010006817.1:0-32874 GCA_016801105.1 Esox niger
AGGACATTGTTGCTGCCCATACATGAAAACTTCTCAGTTTAAATGGCCCACCAGGGGAAGAATAGGGAGCAAATTGTCATTCTTCATTTCCAACCAATGTTCTTTTTAAACAAACTTTAAATAAATTCTTCATCATTATTCTCCATCATCATCCTCAGAAAAGTTAGCAACAAGCTTGCTAAAAGACAACCAAATGTCAAACATTCAGAATTTGGGCAATTCCATGAAGTTTGAACTCTTGAGCTCAGTCATTGCGGACCATTTATATGGCATCTACAATTTTGTGTTTATACACTCCAATGAAGGTCGGATGACAAAAAGCTCATTATAAATTTAAAAAAATGTCATTGAGTTTTTGAGGATCCTTTATGTAATCTCCTTTGTTGTTGAATTTCGCCTCATTTCCTTCCAGTCCTGGGGTAAGATGAAGTCCAGGGTATCAGCCGCTGGTCAGTTCACTTATTACCATGTTTGCGTGTCACTTTGGTAAGACAAGCTCTTCATAGGGAATAGTGAGACTCCCTAGGTACCAGAATATCCAGAACACAAGGCTTAGGAAGATGAGCAACGGACCTGACAAAACAAAGAAGTCCCAGAAATTCAATGGAGCAAAAATCCCTAAGAAAAACAGGATCAAACCAACAACATCAAAAATCAAAGCCAGAACCAGGAAGAAAACACAACGACCCATAGAAGAGGTATCCATGGCTGGGCCCTGTACACACAGTCAGCTGAGTGTGTTACAACAATGACACAACACTTTTTCAGCCACTACCTATTATAAACTGCTTTTGAACACACCTTGCATTTCTTGTTTTTTAGGACACTAAGACAAGATTGGCATCCAGCTGGAACAACAAGTTTTGGGACTGTCATCCATTAAACAAGCAAAGCCAAATGGTTTAACCTCATTCCTTCACACTATTGCTTACAAACAAGGTTATTTGTCACATGGTTATTGTTTCTAAACTACAGTAGATCCCTCCATTAGGTGAAATGTACATTGAAATACAGACGTACTGGGCAATAGAGTGTCTATGATATAATCACTTATTTAATAAGAAAAATAACACATTAGCATTTTAATGTACACAAACTGTTTACATAACAATATATGCTTGTTCATACTTAAACTCCCTCTAAAGTGTTTTACCATGTTCTTTTAAAGACAAATGGGGCTATAATTAGAACACAAGACAATTTGACCTGCATTCATACGATTTACTGACAAATCGGTTTCTGATTTTCTCGGTCTCCCATAACGAGGGAGACAAAGCTTTTGTGCAGATCATGTTCTGTGCATTTTGATCACAGTATTCTACACCTAAGCATTTTTCTCTCATGTGGTCAACACTGAACCAAGTGCTGCCTCTAGGCAGTTTTTGTCAATAAAGTTACACTGTGTGAGTAGCCAAAGCAGAGACCAAACAAGTGCAGAAATACGCAGATGGAAGCTTCTGTATGCCAGAATAAGATGCAGATGAATTTGGTTAAGAAGCATGGCCATGAAAAATGATCACCTGATTCAAAAATATGTTTATAACACATCGAACCAGACAGTGACATCTGTAGTGTTTAGAGTTACACAGCAACTGTGTGTGCTTGATACATAATTACAAACTCTATGTGATATATCTTATGCATTTCCATGTAGAATGTCTTGCCTTCAGACTGCTGTGCTGTGGCTTGTAAGTGTCTTTTTGAGTCGGTGTACAGCTTAGCAAAAGTCTCAACTTTCATGTCTTTCACTGCATTCAAATAATATAGACCTGACAGGGGCCCTTAGTGATTCAGCATCACATGAATCTCTTTAGCTCAGCCCCATTATTAGAGAGATTACTGCATTCAAGAAACAAGTTATAACATGGTCCAATTCTGCAACCAACTTTCAGTCTGTTGGTTGCAAGTTCGATTCCAATAAGTGGCAAGATGATTTTAGTTGAATTGTGAGGTTTAGCCAAGGGTTTTTCTGTTTTTGTTAACTTAGCCTTAATTTTCATCCTAACCCTAACCTCAGTACTGTGATGCCTAACCTTAACCGTAACCTAACCCTAATCTTCATCCTAACCTTAACCTCAGTATTGTGATGCCTAACCTTAACTGTAACCTAGCCCTAACCTTCATCTGAACCCTAAACTCAGAACTGTGATGCCTAACCTTAACCGTAACCTTACCCTAACCTTAATCCTACCACTAACCTCAATTGTAACCGAAACGTATTCCTAACCCTAATGACCGGTAAAATGAAGTTCACTTTAACCGTAACTTGTATTCGTAACAAGACATTTTTCACTGTAAATTGATTACATTACGGACCAATATATTATTGAAATGTTAAGGAAAAACATGATAACAAGCCGTTAAGGTACAATAGCACTGGGAATATGTTAAGGGCGAACATATTTACACAGATTTGGGTTCATACTTCCATGATGTATTTCATCATATAATGGTGTATTTCATCATTCAATGGTATATTTCATAATTTAATGACACATTTTTGACATTTAATACCATACTGTGTAGTGTATTTAATGTTCACAAGGGATGTCAATCAATGCAAGTGGGTGGTAGATAGGCTAATCCATAAACAATTAGGTCAAGGGTTTATAGTGAAACAGATTCCTCACAGATCCAAATATGGCAGCTTCATTAAATAGTATCCACAAAACACCAGTCTCAACGTCAACCGTAAAGAGGTGACTCCAGGATGCTAGCCCTTCTAGGCAATGTTAGAAAGAAATATCCATATTTCCGACTGGACAATAAAAGGAAAATATTAAAATTTGCAAAAGAACACAGACACTGTACAGAGGAATATTGGAAAAGGTGTAATGGACAGACAAATCTATGTGTGATCACAAAGAATAACATTCTTGGGACACAGACCAAATGAAAAGATGCTGGAGGAGTTTTTGACACCATCCGGATCAAGCATGGTGGAGGCAATGTCTGTGGGCGCTTTGGTGGTGTTAAAGTGGGGGATGTGTACAGGGTAAAAGGGATCTTGAAAAAGGAAGGCCATCACTCCATTTTGCAATGCCATGCCATAACCTGTGGACGGCGCATGATTGGAGCCAATTTCCTACAACAAAAATGTTGTAGCTGTGACCCAAAGCACAGCTTCAAACTATGCAGAAATGATTGAGAGAAGAAGCAGTCAACTGGTATTCTGTCTATAATGGAGTGGCCAGCACAGTCACCGGATCTTGACCCTATTGAACTGTTGTGGGAGCAGCATTACCTGTGGTATGCAAGTAGTGTCCATATATTTGGACACTGACACAAGTTCTGTTGTATTGGCTGCTTACCAAAATATTTTCAGGTTAAATAATGAATATGCGCATAAAGTGCTGTCTCTCAGCTTTATGTTGAGGGTATTCACATCCAAATTTGAGTAACAGTTTAGGAATTACTGCTCTTTAATATGTAGCCGCCTCTTTTTCAACTTACTCAAAAGCTGTTTCATGGACAAGTGTTGGCTATTCCTTCATTATATCTTCAACCAAAAAGTATCTAAACAAGCCAACACAGCTCTGGAACAGAATTATTTTGGACAAATTGAAACTAAGATGAAACTGTGAAAGTGTGGAAGAAAATGATGGGAAGAAAATAATATGGAGAAGACTTGGAATGGCTCATGAGCCGAAGCATACCACATCAACTGTAAAACACGGTGGAGGCAGTGTGATGGCATGGGCATGCATGGCTTCCAATTCCACTGAATCAGTAGTGTTTATTGATGTGAGAGAAGACAGAAGCAGCCAGACGAATTCTGAAGTGTATAGGGATGTATTTTCTGTCCAGATTCAGCCAATGTTGATTGGACAGTGCTTCACTTTACATATGGACAATGACCCAATACATACTGTGATAGCAACCCAGGATTTTTTTAAAGCAAAAATGGGGAATAGTCTACAATGGCTGAGCCAATCACCTAATGGCAACCTGATCAGCAAGCATTTCCCTTGCTGAAGACAAAACTTAGGGCTGAAAGACCCACGAACAAACAACAACTGCAGACAGCTTCAGTAAAGGCCTGGCAAAGCATCCCAAAGGAGAAAACCCAGTGTTTGGTGACGTTCCTGACTTCCAGAATTTTATTTATGATTGTGTTAATTTGATAAATTACATTTGAGCCCCTGAAATAAGGAGACTGGGTATCGAAAGGGCTGATTTCCTAAATGTTTTATACTATATTTTAGTTCAACCAATTGTATTAAAGCTGAGTTTGTGCTTCAATTGCATCTCAAGTGTTTAATTTAAAATTATTTGTGGTGGCGTATCAAGACAAAATTCAGAATATTGTGTCAGTGTCCAAATATTTCGAACAATAACAGTATATGTGTTTTTTTCCTTATCTTATGTAATGCACTCTATTTAAAACACTATTTAAAAGGAAATATACTGCAGCAGAAAAAAACTAATAGAAAATATGCTACAAATGTGCATAAACTATAACATCAGATGCTTTACAAAGTTGTTTAACTTTTGTTTGAAAGGTACTATGTTACAATGTTTTGATTAATAATGAATAATAAAGAAAATAATGTAAAATAGTATGCTAAATTATTTTCTTAACCCAGACTTTGGGTCAGGAGGAAAGGCATTGCTGAGAATCATATATCAGGCCACTTTAAAAAAGCTTACAGTCGGCAGTACACAGACAACATGCAATTCCCGATAATTCAATACACTGAGTTTGACTCGGAATGCATTTTCCTCCAAGTTTCTATAACAGTCATGGCATGATTCACCACAGATTTAACATGGGAAATGCTTAGCATTCATGACTCTAAATCAACTCATTGCTCCCAACAAGTCCACCAGTTTAGTGGTGTTACTGTGAAAGTTGCGTTGATGGGAAATATTTTTCACTCCAACAATTGATTGAATTATGATTTTACTTCCAAACTACCAAACCAATGATGCCAAAAGAATATGGCGCTCTATGAATAACAGGCAGTTGTAGAGTATTTTACAGTGTAATGCAATCTCCTCTATTTTACAATACGTTTTCGGCCTCACAAATGCCCAAATGTTTTAATTGACATTATCAAATCTTTCAAAAGATAAAAGTACATTTGTACAAATGGAAAGCTCTCTGAATGTGCCAACCACAAAATAAAGGACATTACAGAAGCTACGTGCATAACTCCATAGCTCCTTCTATGAACGAAGTGTCAATACACTTTGTTCATGGGGGTTCTACGTACAGATTATTTACTAAATGACTGACAGAAAGTGGAACTAGAGTTAAAAACCTCTCCCTTTAAAGTAACTTGTTTGACCGGTTAGACAGTGCTGTGAGATTGGATCACCTCTGTGCAATAGGTCACGTTTAACATTAGCATAGGAGAAGACAACGCCCAGAGTGTGTTTATTTGTCAGTACGCTGACTCATTATTCTTCATATACATTTTAGACAAGCATTTCATGCTGGTAAGACTAGTGATATATATAGTATAGAAAAATATATAATACACCACAAATAAACAAATAAATGAATTCAGAATATTAAGCAGATTAAAGTATAATAGTGTAATTTTGCCTAATTTAGTAATTCTGTAGAAAGTATAGTCTAAATAATGTTGACATGCAGTTGAAACCAAGCTCCATGCCCCAGGTCTAACAATGTTTTATTTAGGGTTTTCAATGTGTGTTGACAATACCTTCGTTGACACAAAGGAAAACCTGTTGGACAACTGTATTCATGTTGCGGAAGTTGTGAGTGCAGTAAAAAGTCCGTCAGTAACCTATCGGTTGGCTAGACGAACTTCAGTGTGAGTTATCCTACACTGTAGTATGGCTATTATATAGATAAAAACAATAGATTTTTTTTAGAATAACCCTTACAAAAGACACACATATACAATTCAAACAACACATTATTTTCTATTAAATATCCATGCATTTAGCTAGGTATGATACTTAGCAAATGTGTTTGAAGAAAACATCGAAAGAAATAAAAGAATGTAAGATATTTATGCATAGTAATATCTACAATAGATCTCTACGTTTACGGTTCACTTCGCATAATGAAAAAAGTAATGTTATATTTCAGTATGATGTCCAGAACTGTCCTGATAAATTCTGAATTGTCTGTAGTAGGCTACCCTTGCTTGAACTTTACAATGTAGGCAGTAGTCTTGGGATCAGGCGTCCTATAGAGATCTTTTAAATAAAAACGAGAAAAGCAATCAGTTAGCTTAAAAACGTTCCTTAACAATCGAATTTGAAAGATTAACCTTTACATAAACACATATTTGGCAATGCTGTTTTATGATGACCTATGGTGCAATAAGACTTGATGTATTGGATACCTTGCAATGTAACGCTGTAGTTAGATGTATTCGATCAAAGGCCTTCCCCTTAACATGTTATGTTTGTATTTTCCAGAAAGTATGCAAAATATATAAGAAGCTTAGACTTAGAAGCTTAGTCCAAAACTTACTATCAAAACAGTCTATTATTAACGACTGTCTGTGGATCCATGTTCAGTAGCTGTTGTTTCTTTTTCCTTCTCATTTGAAGTTTCCAAGCTGAAGTCATTGCCGTCATTGCGATAACCGACCGATTTCCCCCAAGTAATTCGGGAAGCTATGTGAACAGGTGAATGTGTCCGCAGTTTATTCTCGTAGTCTTCTGCATACTTTGAGCTTGCATCTCCAGGTGAAAGTTTTCGGGAAAGCCTCTCCGACAACTTTCTGGCCAACTGCACAAAAGTATCTTTCTTTTTTAGTAAGCTTGTTCCAAAGCTCTCTTCTGAAACGTGAATATTTCCTACGTACCACATTATCCACCAAGCCAGACTGATAAATATGATTATTGAACCACTGTAAATCAAGAAATCGCCATAAAACCTACCATTAATTTGCAAATTGGCAAATATGCCAATGAACAGGATAATGAAACCAACAACATCAAAAGCAATACCAAGAAAAAATAACGGTACACAACCGCCAATGCATCTAAGGTCCATCATGCCGCAGAGACACCTGGAAATAACGGAAGGTGCGTCTGTTCTGTTCCTGTTTTCGAATCCTTCGGCAAGACACACCTTTATTTTTTTTTCTTTTAGTCAACGTGAACACAAACATAAGATATACAGTGTCAATAAAATAATACGTTTACAGTGTAGATTGGACAAAATACAATATAAAAGGAAATGATACAAACATCAGATTGACTTTATATTGTGTAGTAATTGTACATTGATATCTGATTGTATTTGATATTAGATTTTTTAAACACTGACACTCAAACACTATTAGTGTAATGTTTCTTTGGTTTCATGCCAATAATCAATTTTAAGAAATTATTTGAATACTTTGCTCTGTGTACAGTAGCTTTTCAACCACTAAGCATGAATATTTTGTTAGGGCTACAGAACTTTTTTACAGTTTTAATGTTTTTGGTAATTAATTACAAGCTTTGCACACAGTGTCAATGTGATTTTGGCCATTATTCTTGTCAGATTTGGTCCATGTAATTTAAATTGTTTAGACGATGCTTGTGGAGCACACTTTCAAATGATACCTCATTAGAATTGATGTCAGTACCTGACCCTATGTAGGACATTCACCTTTTTGTTCTTGAGACATTTTAATATTTCTTTGGCCTGCTTGGGATCTATGTTTCTCTGATAGGGCATTTCCTCTGAAACAGGTCCTCATGCAGAATTTCCTGTCATTTACTTTATCAATTCTTACTTCAATTTTAACAAAACCTCCAGATCATGATGCTAACACCACTACACTTCACTGTTACAATTGTGTGTGTTGGGGGATGACCGGTGCTAGATTTGCGTCACATATATATCGCCTAGAGTTTTAGCCAAACAACATCGTTCACACGTTTGAAGGCAGATTTCTGAGAGACAGGCAGTGCACGGTGGATTAATGATCCAATTATTGACATAAGCACTGTGTCTAGGCACTCTGCAATGCAATGCGCCTGAAATCTGCACTTAGTTGTGGTATTTTGGCAATACACCACACACTTGCGTACCTTATTTTCTGCGTATATTCAATACATAGTATATACAGTACAAATGTGGTGATACCTGCATTATTTAAAATATTTTGTAAGATAATTTATATGGTATAATACCGCTGACCATGTTTATCTGGAACTTGTTTTATTTTTCTGTTCAAAATGATTTTCAACTCAGCTGAAATGAGAGACCCAGTGAGCTTAAATGTAGGATCTGTATGTCATATCCGGTTACCTAAAGAAGCCTTCTGAGGAAAGAAAAACATTGTTTGTTTGATGCTGTAAAGCACTGGGAGCAGCATATATTATTTCTCCATTGTAATCTTTCACCATCAACACATCAACGATCAACCTTACTGTGATAACATGTTTGGTTTAGCAGATATGATAGACAATTTTTTTTCTTTTGCTATATCTCCCATTCTCAAAATGTTCAGGGCCCTGTGAAAATAAATATTACCTTTGAGGCTTATAGTAAAAGTTAATCAGTTCCATATATCCACTGGACTAGTATTGATCTTGATGCAAATGTGCAGACCAACTGAAGTCTTTGAAGTCACGTAATTTGCCCAGTCAAATTATTATTTGCCTGTATGTGGAATTAAGGAAAGAAATGTTGCAGACAAAATGGGCTGCCTGTACCTACCCTACATCAGCAACGAGACAGGAAACACATTTATGTAAAATGCCATGTTAAGACAAACCTTGTTATTCAAATACAAACAATAGCCAATATCAATATTATTTTTATTGTCACTCTAAAATGTTGGTCATTTTTGTAATCATATTTTCATCTATGGAGAGCAATATTCAAATGCTATGTTAAATTTGATGCACTTCCCATTCCCTTGATACCATAGCCTTTCCATTCATTGGGTCACACTGGCATTCAAAGCAATGACACACACACACACACACACACACACACACACACACACACACACACACACACACACACACACACACACACACACACACACACACACACACGTTTGTCTTCTCTTGTAATGCCCAAACCTAAAAGAACACTAGGGTTTTGGAACTAAGTTTCACCCTAAAGTTGATGGAAACCAGCCAAACATTCTTATTGGGACCAACTTGCAAGATTTCACTATTTTCTGGAAATGTCTGGTTCCAAAATGTATCGTACTACCAAGATTACACATTTGTTTATTATGTTAACAAAATCCAATCTTATGCCTTAATTTAACATAGTCCTATTGCTTAGATCTAACCCATAATGCCCCACATATACATTGACCTGGATCTCTCATACAAACACATATACCCCACCTGCTCATACTATAATATAATTTATTTATTAATGAATCCTTAACCAGGAGCCTTCCACAATACGAAAAATGCTCTGTTAGACATGCATGCACACATCTTTCTTCTTATTATGCTTGTTGTCACTCAGACAAATAATATTTCATAAAAGCAGCGAAATCTGTCATTTGGCTGCATTTTAATTACCTAGTGCTTTTAAATGCTTAAAAACATGTATCTTGGTAATGACATCCTTTGCCATGCATCTTTAGGCTTGACGATATTAAGATTCTGCAAAGATCTGTAGTGGTGGAAGAATGATATTGGCAGTCATAGCAACAGAACAAATTATCCCCACACAAGTTCATTTTCATAATTCATCATTTGAACATGTAGCCATGCTCATCCTCTGTTGTGCTTTTGATAAACTAAATAGTCTTGAAATCCAGACATTGAGTCTGAGGACTCCCGAAGACCACAGCGTACCAGACTGTAAGGCCTGCCTCGTCCGGTCACACTTTATATGTTAAAGAGTGGTTGCCTGTAGTAGCTGAACGGCCTCTTTGTGGTGGGCTGCTTCCTGTTTTCCTTGGTAATGGGGATCAACACGACACCCACCACCAGCACCATCAGGCCAATGGACACCAAGGCTGGGCCCAGGATGTTGGTGGCCTTCCTGCAGTAGCCAGCAAAATACAGACCACTCAGTATAAAGCCGCAGGCAAAAATGCTGCCCCCGGTGGACATGAGATGGAAGGGGAACCAATATATCTCACAGGTGCTGCGGGCAGTCTCAGTGGTCCACAGCGACTCACTACGGGACAGACTGAACACGGTGCTCTCTGTCTGGGGAGTGAGCTGTTCCTGGGACTGGGAGCATAGGGTGCACTCCCCAAGGGGGATGTTCTCTGGGAGTCCAGGCATAGCCTTTTGCCTCACCCCTCCTCTACTGGGAGTCAGACATGTGGGGCGGAAATAAAAGGTTTAGAAGGTCAACAAATAGCCATACATCACCGTCCCATTCAAATTTTTGCAATATCATATCTAACAAAAAAAATAATATCTAACAAAGATGTGTGATCATATTAGAGTATCTGTTATATACTTTAAAGAGTCAAATGAATATTAATGTCGTCTTTTAGAAGTCGTAACCTTTTCCATTTTGGGTGGGATTCCTTGTTCTATCAAATAAGATACATGGAGAGTAAAATGTAACAGCATTTTTCTGACACATTCAGAAGAAATTTCATGGACACACCCTTTTTTATTGACTTTTCTATCTATCTGAGAACAACAAGGAGCTAAAATCATTCCCCATCAGTGATAGACATCAGTGTCATATAAGGTACCAGTCAAAAGTTTGGACAGGCCTACTCATTCTTTGTTGATTTTTACTATAATCGTAGAATGCTAGTGAAGACATCAAAACAATGAAATAACACATTGAATGTAGGAACCGAAAACATGTTAAAAAAATCAAAATGCATTTATATTTTAGACTCTTTAAAGTAGCCATCCTTTTCGTTAATGACAGCTTTGCGCACTCTTAGAAATCTCTGAAACAGATTTATGAGGTAGTCACCTGGAATACTTTTACTCCTTCATTCTGTGCTGCAACTCAACCCAAGCCATCTTGGGTTAAGGTTATACAATTGTGGAGGCCAAGTCATCTGATGTAGCATCATATCTCTCCTTCTTCATCAAATAGCCTTTACACAGCCTGGAGATGTGTTTTGTGTCATTGTCCTGTTGAAAAACCAATGATAGTCCCACTAAGCACAAACCAGATGGAATGGCATATCACTGCAGAATGCTGTGGTAACCATTCGTGTTGAGTGTGCCTTGAGTTCTAAATAAATCACTGACAGGATCATCAGCAAATCACCACCACACATCACGATTCCTACTCCATGGGAGCCACACACATGGAGATAATCCATTCCCCCACTCTGCGTCTCACAGTGGTGGGGACCAAATATCTCATATTTGGCCGATTTCTGAGACTGTTACCTTTAACAAACATATTCTCTGCAGCAGATGCAACTATGGGTCTTTTCTGTGTCTGACCTTGTGGCAGCTACTTTCAATGTAGCACTTGGTTGTTTTGCAAAGGCATTTGAAGAAAAAAATCATATTTCCCAGACTGACTAACCTTCATGTCTTAAAGTAAAGATGGGCTTGCTTATTTGAGCTCTTGCCATAATATGGGCTACTAGAGTACAGGCATAATTATGGTCTTCAGTACACTTGCTCAGTCCTTGTTACAACACAACTGAATTAATCATATGCATTAAGGAAATGCACCAATTAATTTGTAACTTTTTAATTTAAATTGAAATGCATTCCAGGTGACAAATTCATGAAGCTGGTTGAGAGAATGAAAAGAGCATGCAAAACTGTCATCAAGGCACTACTTTGAAGAATCTACAGATTGAAATGTATTTTTATCTATTTAACACTATATCTGATGTCTTCACTATTAATCTACAATATGGAAAATGTAAATCTAAAGGAAAACCCTTACCACAAAGGTGTGTCCAAACCTTTGACTGGTACTGTAACTTCAAGATAATGCAATTTAATACTGAAAGAAATTGGAAATAAAAGTTTACCCAGTTTTTAGCCTTACATCAAGCCCAGAGTATATTCTGCATTTTGCAATATTCATCTTTTTGGCAAATCTTGCGAAAAAAATACAAACACAAATTTTAAAGAGACCAGATCAAGACCTACCTTTGAGATATTAAAAATAAATCGCTGCGTTGATGTTACTCCTGCTGTGGTAACAGTATCTCAAGGATCTTTACTGTTAGGGATGATTCCCGAAGAACTCAGTGAAAGAATTACTAAATAGCATTGGGCGTGGATATTTCTGAACTGTTGTTCTAGTCTGGATATTGTGACTGCACTGCAGATTACCTCTAGAAAACATCATCCCTTGCTGTCTCTCCACCTCCTCAACAGACCCTCTTGAATCCCATCTCATGTTAACCCGCACAGCATCTGAAATGGATGGTGATCTGTACTGATGGTGATTCCTGTTTGGGCTAGAAGCTTGCCTTGCTTTCCCTTGAGAGCTTTCATCCATTCTCCCAAGTACAGATTTCATTCTTCAGACCGCATGTGAAGATGCATGTTGTGGGTTGTGAAATGTTTTAACCCATTCTTCAGATCTACAAGGTAGGGCTTGTTTATCTATTTAGCCTTTATAACTGACCAGAAGAGAGAATAAATCTATTTACAGGAAGACTAAATGAAATAAAAGAGTAAAATACACAGAGCAGGGCATTGTAAGTGGCGGAAAGTATCAGGATGATTTTGCAATCAACCACAACCGTACATTCTTAATGCTTTAGTGTGGCCATAGGAGTATATAATTAATCAAGCATGTCTTGGATGATGCCATTAATTTTCAGAGAGTATAGGATCAATTTTAAATATTTTGTATCCGAAGACAGAACGGATCTTTATGTTTTTCTGTAGCGTTTCAAGTGTTTACATTCACATAGGAAATTCTAATTTCAATACAAGTCTTGACTATTGAATAAAAATCCTTTAATGTCCCCATCTACAACAAATTCTGTCAGGTATTTCAGTCATTATCGATTTGTTTAATGGATATACCATTGACTTGTTATGATCTTACGCCTTGTAGTTCCTTTAGCCGGATACATTATATGTTGACAGAAAGTGAGTTGCAGTTGGGGACAAATGATCTTTGCAATATGATCTCATTGTTTAATTTAATCAGGATCATCAGAGAGCTCCTTGGCAGGGAGAATGGCTTGTTAGAGTTGACTAGCTCTGTAGACACAAAAAGGTTCCTTGAGCATCCGATTGTTGTTGTTCAGATTGAAACTCTTGAAGAACATTAAATATTTTTATTCTCTATAAACAGAGGTTACACAGTGTTTTTATTTTGTATTGCGTCATCTTAGGCGTCACAGTAGGATCCAACAGGTATTTCATGGAGGTGAATAATAGTTTACCAGATAATAAGTACCGTCTGTTTTGATAAGTTGGCCGTTACATTTTTTTTATTTAAAGTAAATACATAAATGCAAAAATGAGTTAGAAGTGCATTACTTTATTTACTGCCAGTGGAGAGGAGGTGAGAGAATTCCAAAGAATGATGCCCTTTTGGGGAGACTTCAACAAGTCCCCCGAGTCTCTCGAGTCGTACAGCTCTAAATTCACAAGTGTGCTGCCCATGTAAGACCAGGGTTCAAAGGACAAGTGACAAACACAATCTAGGTTTGGAGGGGTTAAACATAAAATATGGTTGCCTTGCCTTGTTGTGCTCAAATAACTCCTTATGGAATTTAAGGCACTTTTGAGCTCAATCAAGTTTATTGGCCAGAGATTGCACTCCTCTGGCACATGGATTAAGGCAGAGATTTCCTGGTTGAGTGGGCAGAAGCAGAATGGCTTCAGATGAAAATGTACTGCGGAGGACACTGGATTCTTGTTGTGATGAAACTGAGTAAAAAAAATACAGTGCCAAATGGGCAAATACATAAAAATACAGATCCAGGTTCATTTTTACTTTTCTATGCTGCATTTCTTTTAGTTCTTTAGCAATATTTTTTTTTCCTGGACAACAGCAAGAATTATTCCTCACTGGTTAAAAAAAACAAATAAAAATATATTACAATGACCACATTATTTTGTTACATGTTATTTAGCAGTTGATTCCTCAAATGTTCCTGAAGGTGACCCTCCTATTTCAGCACTGCAAAGTAAAGTGCTAGTTTTGTGGATATCATATTCTCATGTTCCCCTGCGCTCCATCACCTGGTATGACGCTAATGGGGCTACGGGTTGCCTAGCATGTAAAATGTTGGGCCAGATACCAAAATATAATCTCCAAGTTGATAAGGTTTAAAATCCTCCGTTAAGCCCTTGAGCAAGGCAGTTAACAGTACTTGCTTCAGAGATCAATAATTGCCAATTCCTGGGTTTTGACCCCACTCTCCAAGTGTGTTTTGGGGAGAGAGGAACATGCATACACATTCCCTGTGCATAACACTTTGTGCATTTGTGAAACAGGCGAAATACAAGCACTCAGCTAATTACTATTATTGGTGTTATGGCTTAGCATTACTGAACCAACAAGCAGTACTAAGACTCTAAATCCCACAGGGAGCCTTGGGTAATGCACAGCTACTTTGACACTTAGACACACTCACCCCTCCCATCTGAAAGTGTTCAATGTACCAGGCTGGAGTTGTGTGTGAATCTCTGCCACATGAACTCTCTAAAGAAAGCCCAGGCCGTAAAGATCCCTGTGGTAGAGTGGGCCTGCCAGGCAACACCCTAGTTAAATATGCACATGTACTTTGAACCGGAATGACCAAACCACACTGGTTGAACAATCAGAGATAACTAAAGGTAGTGACTAGTATGAAATACAATGAATCCAGATGGATAGTTTGCCATAAGAAGTGAGGAAACTTTAGAAGGGCACATAGCAAAGGAGGATTAACCTGCAATTTAGACAACATTTTTGTTAAACAATAATATAACTGGAACTTTATATTGGGGTAACACTAATCCAAGCTGAGGTAGATAAAAATATGCTCAAACACATATATTGTGACAAAGCCAACACCAAAGTCTAGAAAATGATCAATTACACCTTATTGTAGTTTCTCGTCACCCAAACCTGCAGGTAGCATTAATGTACTATCATGTATGAACCTAAAATGTCCAAACATTTACCAAAATGTTTTATATGTCTTGCTGAGCAAATTGAGCAGCAGGTATTACCTTTGTTAGATTTTCAAAAAATCATCCACCAGAGCAACATGAGCTGTCTCCAATTCCATTTGTAATTATCTCAGTCCTGGCTATTCTGCAATTACAAGGCACTTGTGGGTAAATAGACTTTATCTTAATGTGGAACTGGATCAAAAGACACGGGCCTAACAATGCCACTGTCTCAGTAAAATGTTGATTTTCATATTTGGTGTTACCGAATCCTTGTACTGTATTAAAGGGTCATTCGTATTGTTGGTGTGTTTTTACTGATTGAAAGGTTGTGCTAATGCTAGTTAGCCCTGTTATATTTCGCCTGGTTAAACCATTTCATGTTAGCTAGCTAGTTAGATAGGTGTATTCTTTATAGATTTTATCAATTGTCAGCATCAACATGTATAATAAAGTCTATAAGAAGCCTGCAAAATGGGTCTGCCATTATTACCATGAAAGCTATGTCTGGTCGATTTTTTCAAATCTGAAGAAAACCCAAAGAGGAAACATCGGTAAATCTATATGTTAACCAGCCTTTACCTGAAGATCTTTGGAATTATTAGCCCAAAGAGTCTATCATTTGCGGTTTTACAATTATTTGTTACAAAAATATAGCTTTGCCATAATCTGGGTTTGTAAGTTTCTTTTATACCACATGGTCTGAATCTCAGCCTAGTGACCAGTTTACTGCCTAATAAAATGTATGTTAAAGTATTCACTGGGGTAAAAAAAATCCAATCATACTACTTATCTTCAGAGGTAAACATATGGGGCTCTACTTAAATTCTAATCTACAGTGCTGTGTAAAAGTATTTGCCCCCTTCTTAATTTCCTCTATGATTACATATTTGTCACAGTGAATGTTTTCAGATCTTCATACAGAATGTAATATAAGACTAAGAAAACCCAAGTAAACATAACATTCTGTGTTTAAAAAACAATTTTATGTTATATAGGACAAATAGTTATCTAAAACCAACTAGCCCAGTGTAAAACATAATTATTTACCAACATTTAATTTGAAAGTACATTTAAAACACACTACCCCATTTCCAAAAGTTGGGACGTAACAGTTGGGATATAAAAAGAGCATCCCAGTGAAGATGATTCACTACTCTATTAAAGACTGTGCTGGCAAATAGTGCAACAATTTAAGAATATATTTTCTCAATGGAATATTGCAGTGTTTGGGGAAATTATCTATGGTACATTATACTGTCTCATTAAAATATTCTGTGAATCCTGTGAAAACTGTAACGGACAAGGCCGAAAACCAGTATTGGATGGCCGTTATCCTCAGGCGACACTGCTTTAAAAACACTCACTGCCTGAGCTCAGGAACACTTCCAAAACCAGTGTCTATGAACACAGTTCGTAGCTGAATTTACAAATTGAAGTGAAAACTCTACCATGCAAAGAAGAAATCCAATATAAACAAGAGCCAGAACACCACCGTGTTCTTTGGGCCTGAGGTCATTTAAGAAGGAACATTTTCTGTGGTCTGACAAATCATCATTTTTGAATAATTTTGGGGAATCATGGATGCCACATCCTCCATGCAAAAGAGGAGATGGATGATCCAGCTCCTTATCAGCGCACAGTTCAAAAGCCATCATCCGTGTTGGTATGGGGATACGTTAATGTACATGCAATGGGTGATTTGCACATCTGTGAAGGCACCATTAATTCAGAACAATATTTACAGGATTTGGAGCAACAAATGCTTCCATCAAAACAATATATTTTTTAGGGAAGGCCCTGCTTATTTCAGCAAGACAACACCAAACCACATTCTGCATACATTACAACAGCATGGCTCTGTAGTGTGAGGTCCTGGCTGGGGTGCCTCTAGGCATCTCTATGTGCCCGGAGGCCAAAGTAAATACCTGAGTGCAGAGGTGCCTTTGGGCATCTCCATGTGCACTACTGTTTAATTATCCCAAATCAGAGGCAGTTGATCCCTATTGCCTCTGATTGGGGATCCTATTTAAGTTGCCTTGTTGTTCCCTTGGTTGTCGGTCATTGTTTTGAGTAATTGTTTGTGGTGTGCCTTTTGTTGTTTTCTGTTTTTACCATTATAAGGATGTTCATTAGCTCTGTGTAGTAAAAGAGTCTGGGTGCTAAACTGGCCTGCCTGCAGTCCAGACCTGTCACACACTAAAAACATTTGGTGCATTATGAAATGAAAAATACAACCAAGGACACCACGAACTGTAGTGCAGCAGAAATCCTATACCTAGCAGGAATTGGAAAACATTTCACTTTCAAAACTACAGCAATTGGTCTCCTCTTTTCCCATATTGTTACAATGTTGTTAAAATAAGAGGAAATGCAACGCTGTAAAAAACATGCCTTTTTTTAAACGTGTTGCATCTAATTGAAAATCGGCATGCATTTCTTTTAAACAATAAAAAATCTCTGGTTCAACATTTGAAATTATGTCTTTGTACTATTTTCAATTAATTATAGGGATACATAATTTGCACATCATGCATTCTGGTTTTATTAGAATTTTACACTTTTATTTCTATATAATTAGACATTCTATTGGCCCTCAATGAATGAAGGGAATGCACATTATCCCATAATGCACCACATAATTTTTGAGCTGGTGGTAATTCACACACAGATTATAATGAGAAATTATTTAGTTTGACTTTTTCTGAGACACGTATACAGTCAAATGTATTGGCACCCTTGCACTTTCTTCAAGCAACCCACGAAATTTGAAGAGCATATGCAGTTTTATTCAATTATAGATTTGATTTCTCATCTTTTAAGTGCAAAGTCCATTGTATGAGCAATGACAAATTTGTATAACCTTTTTCGTTCATCTTTACCAAGGGGGGAACTAATTCCTGGGAGGACTGTAAGTCAAACCCTGCTTCTGACTGTTATTACCTAACTTTCTGATATGGGATTTGAAAATAAATCAATCATCTGTGATTTGCCGGCCTTTTGTGTCTTACCACATTCGCCCATTCACATGTATGCCAGCTGTGGGAGGAAGAAGGAAAGAGGAGGCTGAGGTCTCAGTGACTGATGAAAATAGCTGTAATATATTATTGAATTTATTCTGACTTGTTAATACTGTGTACTATGTATAAAATAGAGACCATTACAATAGCTTTTGAAATCCGAGAGTGCTCTCTAGGTTTGAGCAGCAGCCCAGCTAACTTATGTGATTTCATTTGTATTTCACCTCAGAGACAGGGCCTCTCTAAAACTGCAAATTTGGGGCCTGTCTCAAAATGCTACTACGAGGCCATCTGGTGGACAAGATTAGTCACATGTCAGTCTCGCTAAAATTAAAAAGTAAAACCAAGATATCAATGATTTACTGGTCTTACTTTCCCGGACAAACTCGATTATTTAAAAATGTCTAGAAAGAGGTGCAACCACTGTAAATTACATCAAAGACAATCTAGACGGAATTGTGGGGGCATAATCTGCAACAGACACAAACAAAAACCTGTTAACAATTTGGAGGCATAACGACCCCGAAGGTAAGTCACCTGGGCCATCCATCCACCCAGTGGATGAACCCAGATTAAGCACTGGATGCCACAACTCTTCTGAGAAAAATAAAAGTATCCTCTTGACCTGTTGTTTTAAATTGAACGTCTGACTCTTCAAGGGAATGCGTGCCCTTAGGTGGCATGACCCAGAAGGGACATTTTATATGGCAAGAAGAGCGTGAAGGCCCTTAAGAAAAATCACAACACTGATTCTCGGGTGTAGATGTTCTAGTAAAGATGGACCTAATAAAAGAGATGCTGTACTGAGTTTTTGCACTAGACAGAGATAATAGAAACAGAGAAAAATGTTTGTCATTGGGAAACAGAGAAAGAGGTTAAAGCCTCTTTCTCTGGCTCCTAAACAATGTCTGTAACAGTATCAGGATCACCGGCAACAGCACTTTTTCGACAGAGAGCACAAGGTAAGTTGTCAAGTTGTCAATCTGATCAACGTACCGAAATGTCTGTACTGAGCAACAGTATATTTGGTTACAAACCATCTGGAGCTGAAGCCATCATTTTTATTTTATATAAAAAAATAAACTGATGATTGAACAGGTAATATGCACTGTTACCTGCCTAAGCTGCAGAATCAACCCTGGTACATCAGTTTTACTGGCATATACAGATGTGCTCATAAGTTTGTGTAATGTTGGCATTGATTTTGAAAATATGACTGATCATATGAAGCCATTTATTATCGCATAGTTTGGCTCCTTTTTAAATCATAATGATAGCAGAAATCCCCCAAATGGCCCTGATCAAAAGTTTACATACCCATGAATGTTTGGCCTTGTTACAGACACATGAGGTGACACATAGGTGAAAATTGCCATTAAAGATGTTTTTCCCACACCTGTGGCTTTTATATTGTAATTTGAGTCAGTGTATACATAGTCAATTTGTTTGTTAGCTCTCCTATGGACACACTGAGCAGGCTAGATACTGAGGCCTGTTGTGAACAGAAAACCATTCCCACCGTGAAGCATGGTGGTGGCTCACTCATGTTTTGGGAGTGTGTGAGCTCTAGAGGCACGGGGAGATGTAAAAATGTATGGCAAGAAGAATGCAGCATGTTATCAGAAAATACTGGCAAACAATTTGCATTCTTCTGCATGAAAGCGGAGCATGGGAAAATCTTGGATTTTCTAGCACAACAATGATCCTAAACACAAGGCCAAGTTGACCCTCCAGTGATTACAGCAGAAAAAGGTGAAGGTTCTGGAATGGTCATCACAGTCTCCTGACCTTAATATCATCGATCCACTTTAGGGAGATCTCAAACGTGCAGTTCTTTCCAGACGACCAAAGACTTTGCATGACCTGGAGGCATTTTGCCAAGACAAATGAGCAGCTATACCACCTGCAAGAATTTGGGGCCTCATAGACAACTATTACAAAAGACTGCACGTTGTCATTGATGCTGAAGGAGGCAATACACAATATAAGGAACTAAGGGTATGCAAACTTTTGAACAGGGGTCCGGAAAAAAAAATCTTAGTTGCCATGTTCGGTTTTATGATTGTGCCATTCTGCTATGACCTACAGTTGAATGTGAATCCCATAAGAAATAAAGGATATGTTTTGCCTGCTCACTCATGTCTTCTTTATAAATGGTACATACAAAGTTAAGCCCAAAATATTTCATAACCCTGACAAATTTTGAGCTATAGTGAATTTGTATTTGACCAATAGGTTTCTTCTGGCTGGAGAACTACTGCTGTTCTGCTGTTGTTAATTTATAGGTGATTAGAATACTCTCTCATGGTGGAAATTACCAGACCATTTTTCATCGTATAGAAACTTGCAAATATTTGAAAAAACTAAAATAGTTACATTATACATTTGTCTCCAGCTCAATGTCTTCCTGTGATTTGTCATCTGTTCATGTTATTTCCAGCGAGAAGAAAGCCTTTGAGTCAAATACAAATTCACAATTGCTCAAAATTTGGCATGGATATGAATAGTTTTGGGCTTAACTGTATCACCAATTCTCCAAGGGTATGTAATCTTTTGAGCACAGCTGTGTTTAAATTGCCACCAGGTGACAGTGGTTACATTGGGTTTGTAAGTCTGAAAAGGAATACTAGTATTAGGAGAGGATTGTACTGTACTGTTGACTTTGAGGTGTAATGCAAACATCCTCTGATGCAAGCCACCAGAACTAAGACCACAAGCACCTGCGTAAAACTGTCTGACTCACGAGTTGGACTCCTAAGACCACAAGCACCTGCGTAAAACTGTCTGACTCACGAGTTGGACTCCTAAGACCACAAGCACCTGCGTAAAACTGTCTGACTCACGAGTTGGACTCCTAAGACCACAAGCACCTGCGTAAAACTGTCTGACTCACGAGTTGGACTCCTAAGAACACAAGCACCTGCGTTAAACAGTCTGACTCATGAGTTGGCCTCAGTAAATATTGACCTCTACACACACTTAAATCCAGTCAAAATATTCAAATATTTAAAAATATTTAATGAAACATACCTTTCAGCTAGCAACAACAGTCTGTCTAACAAATCACAGGGCATGTCAGCGGGCCTTTTTAAGAATAGGGCATCAACCCCAGTGTCGTGGCTAAATGTACAATCCAGCCCTCATCATCCACAGCCTTCATTGACCTCATTCATCCCTTCTCATTCCCAGGCATTTGCTGTAAATGACAGTGTCTTTGCAGTCAACTTGTGATATCAGGTTGAAAAGTCATGTTTGATTAATTTGCTAGTAAGGCCAGCAGGGGGAGCCATGCTCCCAAGTTGATGACAAACATCCGCTAACGCCGCAAGCATTCGTTTCAAAGTATCTACACGACTGCAATGGAGAAACTGCAATGGAGAAACTGTAATGGTGAACTGCAGGTTTAGAAGATACAACCTATGAGCACACTTCATTTATCCAGTTGTAGATGTCGATATTTAGAATATGTTTACTTGATTTTGTATTCTTGGTTGCATTAATAGAACGTTAATCTGTGGTCATGCGCCTTCTCCTCATTATTATCATTTAGCATTGTTTGGAAGTGGATTTTACAATAATGGTTTTCATATCTACTAAAATGTGTTTGGGACCAGTAACACATTGAAACAAGACCATTTGAAACCTATTTTTACTTATTTATCACCACTGAATAGGAACACCAACAACATGTAGTATGCTGATGCCGCTGGTTCCTTGTGATTGTTCCATATTCTCCTGCTAGTGTGACAGTGATTATTGCAATGGGTGACCTCTGCTGAGGCGTGGGAGACAGACAGACCGACACACAGGGACACTGACAGACCCAGACAGAGATGCAGGAACTGATTGGCTTGTTATACTGTAATCAATAGCGTACACAAATGAAACACACAACAATATTATATTCAAATCAATGGAAATTAGTTATGTACCATTTGTACTTTCTTACTGGCAAGCCTCAATGAACTTGAGTAATGACTGTTTTAGATGCATGGTTGTGGAGAAATTGATTACGTGTGAAAGGAATGAAAAGGATAGCAATCTGTTTGGTAGCCTGTAAAAATGTTAAATCAGATTACTAATACGTTTTAGAAACTAGATGTTTATTTAGTTGATTACTTTTAAATTCAGGATGAATTTGTGGGCACAATAATGACGGCCCCTGCGTGGATGCTTTCAACAGCCCTTCTGTGAAATTAATCATTGCCTAAACATCCTGGTGAGTCACAGCCAAAAGTTGTGTGCATCATGTGTTGAACAATGATATGCATTGGCGTGCCACATTAATGCATGCATATCCACATGAATGAACAGGATGCATTTTCTTCAGGTTTGCCTTATTTCATGTCTGCCTATACGTACAAAACACAGTTTAGTAATTTACTATAATAAAAACGTACCACTAAAAAATTTCAGATGGGACTGGTTGGGGGAGCTAGCTTTGTCTGAAGCACTGACAATCTACTGCCTTCAGCGTTATCGAATGAAGATGGTACGTGTAGTGAACTTATTTGGATATTTGAGTAAGAAAGGGGAGTTGGCCACGAGCATTGTGCAACGTGATAGCAAGCCATGATGATGACTAACATGTGATCTTGCAGTATCCACTGCATTCAAATATACAGTATAATTCTACTTGCTCTGGATTCCAGAGAACTAACATCCATAGTGAATTTTGTAGCTAACAAGAAGATAAAAATAAAGTTGTGTTTTCATATGAAAAGGTTCATTAATTATCAGTACAGCTAAGACAGTAGTAAAGCTGTATTGAGCATCTGATTGAGCAATCTGATTGAGCATCTGTGGGATGTACTGGACCAACAGCTTTTATCCACGGCCTGTCAACATCGCAACTAAAAGGACTTGAAGGATCTGCTGCTATTGTCTTGGTGCCAGATACCACAGGACACCTTCACGCAAAGGAACAATTGCATATTAGGCAGGTGGTCATGATGTTTTGGCCCATCAGTGTAAAGTGCTTAGTGTTTTACACTTAGTTTCCCAGGAGATTTATGATCCTCTGTCTTTGTCTATTTGCTTAAAGATACCGTAAAAACTGTACATCTATCTTGCTGTGGGTCAAAGTCGCTGCTTCAATTGACCCACGGACTTATTGAGGTGTTGTGGGAGCAGCTTGACCATATGCTACGTAAGAAGTAGCACAACTTGTAAGAGGTGATTCAAGAAGCATGGGGTGAAATCTCTTCAGATTGCCTCAACAAACTGACAACTAGAATGCCAAAGGTCTGCAAGGCTGTAAACAACTGGAAGATTCTTTGAAAAAAGTAATATTTGAATGACACAATTATTTCTTAATTTAAAAATCATTATTTCTAACCTTGTCTGTGTCTATATTTTCTATTCCTTATAAATGTTTAAGTGACCCCAAACATTTAAATGGTAGTATATATATAAAAATACAGTATATACAGCTCTGGAAAAAATTAAGAGACCACTTCAAAGTTATCAGTTTCCCTGGTTTAACTTAGGATGAGTTCAGAAATCCATATTTGGTGGAATAACTCTGATTTTTTATCATAAAAGCGTACGTCTTGACATGCTCTCCACCAGTCTGTCACATTGCTGTTGGGTGACTTAATGCCACCCCTGTCACAAAAATGTAAGTAGCTCGTCTTGTGACATCCATCTTCCTTTTGATCAAAGTCTAGAGGTTTTCAATGAGGTTTAGGTCTGGAGATTGGGCTGGCCATTACAGGGTCTTGATCTGGTGTTCCTCAAACCACACCTTGATTGACCTGGCTGTATGGCATAGAGCATTGTCTTGCTGGAAAAAACAATTCTCAGAGTAGGGGAACATTGTCAAAGCAGAAGGAAGCCAGTGTTCTTCCAGGATAATCTTGTACTTGGCTTGATTAATGCATCCTTCACAAAGACACATCTGCCCAAAAAGGAAAAAAGTCGAAATTTTCAGCTTTTTGGAAAGGAAAGAAAAAGGTGCAGTGGTCTCTTCATTTTTTCTAGAGCTGTATATTCAATTAGCACCATCCAAAGCTAGACCCTTAAGGTCTTGCAGGATTCTCCATCTGGTAAACATTTACCTGTAACAAATGATACATAACATATACAGCATTGACCTATTGAAGTGTTAATCCCTTTATGAAACACACATTAAAAGACAAAACATCAGTGAGATTAATCTAACAAAAGTCATTTTTCTACTTTGTTGATACGTCCATCCTCACCGCTGGTTTGTCTGAGCAGATGGGGCTACCTTGGACCCAACCATGCATGTTTGTTCCTTTCAGGAAGCAAATAGGCCCATTGGTATGAGATTAGGATGTCCCACTGTGTCGAGACACCAGACAAAACGACACCTTCACAAACCTACCAAAACACATCTTTCATTACACTACAGCTCTACCAAATGTTAATCTGTAGTTGAATGTTTACGCAAGCAACATGTTTCAGATATTTTTTTACATATATTTTCCAACATATAACCAATTAGCTTAGCTGTAAAGTTGTTTTCACAAAGGTAACAACATTTTACCACATGCAACTTCTGCTTTTGAGAGAATGGGAGTGTTTCACAATTGTAAATGATTTATATACTTTTCTTAAAATATCGATTTGCCTGTTGTTGGTCTAGTATCCAGCTAACTAACAAAAGGACATTTCTTGTAAAATCGGATTAGTTTTATTTATCTTCATAGATGCAAAAGCTAAGATACACAAAACTCCATCAGGGAGAAATTCCTAGTGCAGACATTGGTCACAGTCCACACAAAACTTTTTAACTGGCCAAAAAATAATAAGTTCTCAATTGGTATTTTACTTAGGATCTAATGCCATTAAATGCATGTGATTTGAATTAAAGAAGACTGAACATATGTGTAGACAAAGGATATCAGGAAGGTTGGTTCTAGTTATATAAGGAGTCATTTTGGGCCCTCGACTGCTATGGGAGGAGTCCCAATTAAAATGTTACTTAGGGCCCCAAAAGGCTAGAGCCAAAACTGGATATTAACAATATAGACTCTGTATGGAGGAATTTTCTAAGATCACTCCCACCATTCTCCAGCTCCCACCATTCTCCAGATCAACTCCCACCATTCTAAAAGAAATCAGAAAGGAGGCCTGGATCTGTTTTCCCTCTGAGTTCCAAAGAAAAAATATTTTTTTCCCAAAGTGTTATTGGCTGCCATGCTTTCTGCTCTATATGATCCTCTTAAAAGCAATAAAGCCAGTATGGTGTCAACACTCTAAGATGGGTTGAGAGAGTTTCATTCAGAGGTTGCAAGCAATATACTGCAAGTTATGATAGTTCTTCATAAGACTCTGACCTTGAATTCCAGGTATTAAGAGAAAGGCATCAGTATCAAGAGGTCTGACTATTCTGAGCCATGGGAAAGAAGAGCAATCTATAAAGGGTCAAAAAAGTTAAACGAGGTGCAGGAGACCCAGTCCGTATCTCTTCCTGTAAATATGTCTGTGCTCTGACCAACAACACTGTATCATGCATGTGCTTAATCTCCCTGAACACCGCCCATGCAGTGGGGAATTGTTTTGAAACCATAGGTCTAAGGGCAAAGTATAATATTGACCATCAGGGAAGGAGGGTCTGCTTATCTCGACACTACCAAACTTTGGTGAAGGCTGTACTCCCTTTGATAGTGACCTGGTTGTAACCTCCTAGCAGTAACTATGAAGGCTTTTCAAATGCTAATCCCTCTGTGAAAGGTGGAACCAGTAGGTGGTATTGATCAAACATGCCAATCAGCAGTGTGAAGAATGTGCCTCGGACTTATGGGAAAGTGCTCCACAATCCTTCCTGATTCTAATAGACTTCAATAACTTGTGTACCAAAGGGGTTTGGAGGGTTCAACATTTAGTAATGGGCTGAACATCAATGACAGCTTGATGGCTTAAGTAGAGCAGATGTAAGGGCGTTAACCCAAAAAAACACATAAGAAGAACACAGAAACACACAATAAACATCCTGGTTGCGGCATTGCAACGATGCATTGCGACTGTATCCCACAAAGGTTGGTGCAAATTGTCTCAGCGCTGCCGAGGGTGCATGGATAGTTGCTGAACAAGGGTGTCTAGTGTCGTTAAGCACCTCCAAGCTCAGTTGCGGTTGTTGGCCGGGTAATGTTGTCTACTCCAATGTATGTCTGGGGGGGTGCTTCCTGGTTAAGAGCTTAGTGTGATAAGAAGCAGAATGGCTTGGCTAAATATTGGCTATATATCTGCTATGATGTTGGTGTTATTAGGCAATGCCGTGGTTGGTAATTAAAACACAAAAAATTGTGATTGGGGAACATTTTCATAATTTTACTGTGAAGGTTTTTAGAAAAATATATACCTTACCTAGTAGTAGTTCAGTAATATTTCATAAGAGCACATGTATAACAAATGTGTGATCTGTGTAACACTATATGAGGCTATGAACAAAGTCTGTTAAAATGTAATTGACTCCTAGGATTAAAGAATGAATCAGAATAGATTAATCATTTAAAGGGATAGTTCATCCAAAATTCATCCAAAATTCATATTTTAGTCCACTCACCAAAAGATAATCCTGAAGACACATAAGAGTCCTTATTTCAAACTATCCATTATTCAGCTCTGTCCAAGTCTGTAATTAGTGTTATAGCATTGTCCAAATTCATGAATGGAAACGGTTCATATCCCTATCACAAAGCTGTATTGCAAGCGGAAAACTATAGTTTGTTCATAAGAAACAACAACATGTACTACTTTTTAAAATAAAGCTAGGATTGGCTACAGCTGGTTAATGCCATCTCATTCGAAATCGGATCAGAGTGGGATTCTTCAAAACAAATCCTCAAGATCAAAATGTGTATCCTCTTGAATAAAACTGGTTGAGATTACTATGCAGAATGACGCTGAATGGATATTTCACCAGTAAAACTTTAACATTCATGCAGTGAATTAGTTTTGTTTTCAGTACCCAATTCTGCTGTCCATACAATTAATGACTATTCCACTGTAACACATTTCAAAATTGGGTTAACATATGGTAGTCACAGCATTCAGATGTATAGCCCTGCCACAGTACTCGAAAGATTTGTTTAATGAGAAATACATTTTGGTGCCGGGTAATAACAGAAAGCTGAAGATTATCAGGATCAACATATTCTAGGAAGCCTTAATTTTGCTGCTCTAAGAGTTCATTTTTAAAGTGGTGTTTACTGGGGAACTAACTGAATAATTCATGTGTGTTCCTTTTTCCTTGCGTCTGTTTTTGCCTGCTATGAAATCATTCTGCATTTTAAGCCTCTTAAGACATGCAGCAGGGCTATTTAACTACAGCCATGGATGGGCAAAGGTTTCTTTTTCTTTATACTGGTTTTTAATTGAACTCACCTGGTTTCCCAGGTCAGAGTCGGTCTGATTAGTTTTCAGTTCTCCGGTATAATAAGTATGAGTATTAGCACTAACTGACAGGGGACAGCCCATCAGAAGTGAAGGTAAGAAATGTAAAATACAGCCATTACTGCTGCATAGCAGATGTTGTTTGTTGAGAGAAGCCTGAATTGAAAGTTGCATGACTAAGGACCATGAACCTATAGAGAAGTTCTATTGCTACTCCTGAATTATTGTTAAAGTAATGTTTGCTCTTAATTAAGCATCTCATGTCTTCTCAGGACAGGGCCCAACAGGAAGGAAATCAATCCACCCACATTGCCAAGCATCAACCAAAGGGACACCCACCAATCGCAATCATCCTACATGAGGGCTGAGTATTGCCAGCAGAGTACAGCCCAATTGCACAATTGTGCAACAGAGAGACAACAACAAACCAGTAACTCTGCCCCCAAATGGTATTGGAGGGAGAGCATCCCAATGGCGATGAGAGTCCACCTGAATTCATCTGATATTGATCATTTCTTCATATCACTGAAGCAAGAAATTCACATGGAATTAAGTTAATCTTTTCCATACATAAAGAAGCTGTCCCTCAAACTGAACACAGATTTGTCTGTCTCTTACAACTTCTTTGGACTACTATTCATTGAGGTAAAATACTTAATTCACTTTAAAAACAGCTACTGTGGAGGTTGTATAGCAAATTCAGAAAAAGTATATTCTTAACCGAGAGTGCATAGGTATAGAGAAGAAAACAGGTATGTAGTGAGGATGGAAAAAAATCTCTACAGTTTTACACCAAAAAGACTTGAAATGGTAGCGAGGCCATAAAAAATATATTGCACCTAACCTGAAATCTGATATTTCAATGGCTGTATGAATGTAAAATAATAAGTGCTATCAAATACTCGTGCTTCTTTAACCTGAATATTGTTTTTTAGGGAGTGTTTTGAAATCACTTTTTAAACTTTCAAAGCACTGTAAAAGGCAACACCAAATCATAGAACAGATCCCTCCAGAATTGCCAGCCCCTTTGGTAAAGATGCCACATTTACACCAACAAGCTATTTGGACATTTTGCTACACAGAAAGCTCTACTGTCATCAAGAGATTATTGCCTTTAGTGTGCCTAAAAGTCAATGGAACTCTGATCAAGTTTGGTGTGAAAAAAAGAGCCAACTTTAAACTGGTGTGGTAGACATGTGATGCTGTGTGACTGCTTTAATTTCAAAGGCCCATGAAACCAGAATCTAATCCTTACCCTCAGTTACTGGATCTTAGTGCAGAATTCTATACCATTTTAATTGACAGACTTAAAATTGGGATGGGATCTAAGGGATTGCATTTGATTGTTTCCAGTTGTATCAGTCAAATAGAGCATTTGTTGTGTCCATTAACAATTAAATGTCTTCCCCGTTGCCTGTCATATTTGGCATTCCGCAGGGTTCCATCCTTGGGCCAGTCCTGTTTTCTCTGTATATGCTTCCATTAGGTTGTATAATTTGTTAGCATGACATTTTGTTTAATTGTTATTCAGATGATATGCAGTTGCACTTGTTGGTTAAGCCAATGCTGGAAGATGCCGTTGTATCTTCCAGCAGGACAATTATCCAAATTTATTTTCCAGATCCACAAAAATGTCTCACTGACTAAACAATTTAGCTTTTGCAATGGCCATCTCAGTCCCCTCATTTGAAACCTGTGTGATTAGCTGAAGAATCGAGTCCACAAGCCAGAACCAAAACTCTGAAGGATCTGGAGAGATTCTGCATGGATGAATGGTCTGAAATATTTTGCTATGCATTCTCCTACCTCAGTGTGCTTAACCTGGCAAGGGGAGGGTGCACAAAGTCGTAAATGCAGGGTTGCCTGTAATCTTCACACATGTATCCAAATAAATAAAGCTAATTATCAATGTTTTATTTTAAAAACAACTAAATACATTTTTACTTTTACCAAGTTTTTACACACCAATAGTTTTGCTTATGAGCATAAATACTTAAGTATGATTTTTCACTGAGGTAACTGTACTCAAACAGCATTTAGAAGATTTACCCACTCATATTCTCTTTAGACTTGGCAGAGCAGCACATTCATTTCAATTTAATTTGACTCAATTATACAGGTAGTCATCATCCCAAAACCACATACTTTCTAATTGTTACATTCATTATTAAGTTAATATGAAAGGTGTTTTATTTCAGTCATTGAACTACTAAAAGAAATGGGCTATTCACTCCCTTTGCAAGCACATCCTTTCAAGTCCATAAGGACTGAGGGCAACCTGAAAGCTCTGCCTTGGAGGTGATAAAAATGAGTACACCGGTGAGATGGAGCACCAGATAGGGAGAGAGCACACAGCGCCACTTGGCGCAACCATCACAGCACTACGCAGGATTGTGGACATCAATTGTGGGATAACAAAGCAAAATGTGTGCGCACTGCACAGAAAATGAATACAGTTCTGACAGAATTGTCCTCACACACTTGCAAAACACAGGTTGGGCTCTATCGCAAATGTGACACATCCCATCTTGGAAGATGTCATCTCAAGCTATCGATATTGACAAGTTTACCCAACAAAATCTTCTGTTTTCTCAAGTCTTATTCAAGGCATTGCAGAAAAGGTAGCATAATGTTAACAAGCCCAAAAGTGTCACGCAAACGTGAGAACAATAAAAAGAGCCTGGTAGTGCAGGGTAACAAACCTCAATCTTCTATGAGTTGTCCACTCCCTCCCAACTTTTTTTCTGGGTTAGTGGTATAATCTCTCTTGTTGGCTCTAGCGCCCGTCTTGAGGAACGATATCTCCTCTCACTTTCATATCCAGGCAGTTTGAGTCATGCTGTACCTGCTCAGTTGGTAGAGCATAATGCTTGCATCACCAATGGGGTGGGTTTGAAGTATATACATGTATGCATTCACTACTGTGACTAAATGACAAATGTAATAAATGTACCTGTGTGGTACAATCAATGCTTCCTGGTTCACAATAGGAGCATGGAAATCACATCCCCTTCTGTCTTCAATGGGTTTCTCTATCTCGACATGTCCAAAATCTATTTGAAGGATGCATATTTCCATGTGCCGATATTCCCTGAGCACTGTTTCTTTTCTAAGATTCTTTCTACTCTTCCCTTTCAGGCTCTCCCAGTCTCCATACACCCTTTATAACATGGTTGAATGAGCCCAAGCACCAGTACAAATGCAGGAATGCGTATTTAGACGATTGGGTGAACGTGGCAATATTCTTGAGAACAGGCATGAGTGCACATCTCAGTCCTCATTTCCCACGACAATTCTCTGGATTTTAGAGAAAATTCAGAGAAGAACTGCTTGACTTCATCTCAGCTGATTCTGTTATTGGTAACACAACTGGACTGAATAGAGAGCTGTGCATTTGTGTCCATAAGCAGAATATGCAGGTGTCACCTTGCTTTAAATGCCAAGCTAATCCTGGTGCAGAGACGGGAATTCGCTATGCCGTATTTTCCTTGATATATTCCTTAAAGGTGTAGACCGGTCACACGTTCATCAACCTGAAATCTCTTTCAGGCTTAAAAACAGACATTTTGACATGTCTGAAACAGCCTTATGTCAATTTTATAAAAGGTGAGATCACCTTTTTTAAAACAGTGATTTTGGAGAATCTAGGCAATTTAAATGACGTGAACATGGGATCAGAGTGCACCTTTAAGGTTTATCTCACTGTTACTTCAGTCCGTCATGTTGACCTGTTGAGCCATGTTGAGCCTTCCAGGTCAACTTAGCCCTTATTGTCCCATTTGTGTTCTATGTGTTCTCACCCTCAGGAACCAAGTTAATAAATATGACCTAAAATGTTTTGGTGTGGACTGCTTGCTTAAGTTAGCAGAGACAAGTGAATGTAAACTGTTGATGGAAAGAGTGACAAAGAAAAGCAGTTTTCTATAGATGGGGTTTAGGCATTTTAATCATCCGCACTCCATGGATTTCACTCCTGCAGATATCAAGGTCACAGTGTCTTGAGAATCTAGGACGCTTCGCCCCATGAGACCTGCCATTCATCTGACACCTATTATCATGGTAGAACAATGGGTCCTGTTCATGTGTACACCTGGTGTATCACAACACTGATGTGTCAGTTGCAATTGGGCAGATAACTGGATATTGATTGTGTAGTCTAATACCTGTCAAGCCACCTTAAAATTCACTCTGCATTTTGCTCAAATGGTTGTCGGACATGTGGAGTTTTGAGAGATAGGAATTACCAACCATTACAACTGCATTTCAGTGTGTGTGTGTGTGTGTGTGTGTGTGCGTGTGTGTGTGTGTGTGTGTGTGTGAGTGTGTGTGTGTGTGTGTGTGTATGTATTGAAAGGACCCAGTGGGCTTGGCAAATGGGTCTTGGACCTCATGCTGCTCCCTCCACTCCAGTTTTGTTGATTAATGGATTGGCTATGTGAACTTTGAACTAACGATCTGTTGAAGGCTTCTGTGTTTTTTGCCTTAGAAAGACTTACAGGAAACAGTAGTATTTTTCCTTTTGTGTGGTTACTAGTGCTCAAACAGGGAATTCCTCTGAGGGATCTCAGCCTAGTTGCCTAGATTAAGTCATTCCGCTGTAGAGGGGAGTTTTAAACTAGCAGAGAGCTTTCAAAAGTAAATTGCCCCCTCAGCAAATATTACAAATATACATAGAGTGAACACACATAATGAGCCTGCTGTCTGATCTAAAAACAAACGGAGTCATGTTTTGTAGCAACTATGTTTTGCGGATTGCTTGATCACATTAGAAATTAATAGATATGATTGTTCTTGTTCAGTAAAGCCATTGGATTTCAATTAACAAACGTTTGGATTGGCAACCAAATTCCAGGGTAATCAGCCTTGTTTATTTCATCTGGCTTTGTAAAAACTATAGGAAGCCCTACTTTCTTGTCAAATTGTGTGACCACTAATTGTGTGACCTCGAAGTTGGGCTTTTCAAAGTACAGGTGCTGGTCGTATAATTAGAATATCATAAAAAAGTTGGATTTATTTCAGTAATTCCATTCAAAAAGTGAAACTTGTATAATGTATACATTCATTCCACACAGACTGATATATTTCAAGTGTTCATTCCTTTTAATTTTGATGATTATAACTGACAACTAATGAAAACTCCCAAATCAGTATCTCAGATAATTAGAATATTGTGAAAAGGTTGGCGCCACAATCTAATCAGCTAATTAACTCAAAACACCTGCAAAGGCCTTTAAATGGTATTTCTGTCTAGTTCTGTTGGTTACACAATCATGGGGAAGACTGCTGACTTGACAGCTGTCCAAAAGACGACTATTGACCCCTTGCACAAGGAGGGCAAGACACAAAAGGTCATTGCTAAAGAGGCTGGCTGTTCACAGAGCTGTGTCCAAGCACATTAATAAAGGCAAAGGGAAGGAAAAGATGTGGTAGAAAAAAGTGTACTAGCAATAGGGATAACCGAACCCTGGAGAGGATTGTGAAACAAAACCCATTCAAAAATGTGGGGGAGATTCACAAA
>JACXGJ010006818.1:0-21588 GCA_016801105.1 Esox niger
ATATATATATATATATATATATATATATATATATATATATATATATATATATATATATATATATATATATATACACATTACTGAACTTGTACATCCACTGTGTTCTTTTTTTACTGCTTCTTTTGCTATTAAATCCACAATCAGTTCCATAAACACCCTTATAAGATGGGACCCAACAAAACTGAACCTTGGTTCTTCTTTATGTGTTATCCTAACAACATAGTAATTATTTTTATCCATAAATCTTCAGGCTGTGAAGATTTAAACTTAACAAGGCTGTCACAGAGTTTGAACATATTATTTCTCTAGCATGTATGTAAATCTAGCCACATCAATGAATGAAAAACCACCTAATGGCATTTTCGATTTTGCCTTCAAAATAAATGTCCCATACTGATTATGATGCTATCGGTACAGAGAAATCATGCCATACTTGGACTATTTTGAGGATTTTGACCACACAAGGCTGGAACAGGATGTTCACTTATTTAAACAACCAATGAAATGTCCAACAAGCATGGGGTAACATCTTTCAAAGTAACAAGTTACAGTAATAATATAACTTTTTGATATACTAATGAGCAATATAGCGGAGGACTGTTCCAATTTTTGCAATACTATTAACCAAAAAATTTGAGTAAAAAAATCCTAGCAAACAAATTTATTTGGAATGAAGTAACATCTTGACTCTGTTAAATAAAAATATTGTTAACAAATTGACCGTTAGAAGTATTATTTACACCAGAAATAATTATTTAGTTCCCTCTAAATAGTATTTTGAGGCCTCAGTAGTTTTTATTCCTTCATGTCACCAACAGTGCTCCATAGAAACCACTTCGTCATTTTAATTTATTAATTCTGAAATAAAATATGGGCTCTTCAAATAAATCAAAAAATTGCTAATACAATTCAAGTGACAGGCCATCAGTTTAAACCTTCTCTATTCTGAACCTATAGATTCACAAACTGAGTTCGATGATTACTTCTTGGATAACCTCAACCGAAAAAGCATAGGTGCACAAAGTAATGTTGTATTGACTGCACTCACCTTTACACTATGTCACTGCATTTGCCTCTCACCAGCTGAACATGCAGGCTTCCTCTGAATGAGGGCTGAAGTCCTCGCAGGCCTTCTTCCTTCATTACACTCCCTTGTCTGATTGGCTGTGTAGCTGGCCCTTCTGACATTGTGTCTTAAAAACTAACAATGCCCTGCTTTTGGCTTACCCTTTGAATGTCTTATAGTTGCGTCTTATGATTTAGGAGTTGAAACAGCTAGTCGTTTTTATCAAACATATTTTAACAATATTGCTTTGTTTTCACACAAAAACTATGGTTTTGTGGATTGATTAAGACAAATTAAAGATGTAATAAACCAACTTTAATGGTGCAGTGCAAAAAGGAATGTGTTTCTCATCAATTGATTATGTCTACACACATAATCATGTTTACAGATGATAATTCAGTTTCAGGTGTACTGTGGGGGTTAGAGACTTTTAAATTTACAGGTTATAAAGAAATAATTCATAATGTAAACTGCAGATCTTTAAACAACATAATTGTGCTCAGAACAACAATTTGTCAAACAATAAGATATACATTTATGTCAGACTGATAGTTTTGGTTAAACTGCCTAGTACCAAGGGCGGGTACTAGTATGTTAGCCAGCTCTGTCTCTCATCTGTGGTATGCATTCCACTACCTCATGTGATTGGTTGTCATTTCCAGCTAATCACAAGCAGGCTGCACAGTTCCTCATCTCATTGGCCGAGTAGCCTGGCCTTCTGTCTTCACCATACTCCATTGTCTGGTTGGTTGTGTAGGTGGACCTTCTGACATCATGGCAACTAACAGCATCCTACTTTTGGACTACCACTCTAAAGTGTCCTGTGGTTTAGGTGAAACACCATCATTTTTACCGTACACATTTAATCAATATTCCTTTATTATAGTGTTTCAAAAACAGTGAATAGGTACAAATAAACATTTACGCTGTGAAGAATTCATTCAAAATATTGGCAATCACTCAAAAAACATGCTATTTGGAGAATTAACTTTTAGATTTTTGATGTTGATTTAAAAAGGTCACTAGTACATCCATATTTTAAATGAAATGTTCCCCACAGAAATTGTCTTACCTCAAATACAAGCACAATAACCACTACCATTTATTGAAATGTTTATGGGGAAAATTAGAGGCTTTTGTTTTACCATGTTCTTCGATAGGTTATATAGGTTAAGTGCATAGGGCCAATTTGAGATGAGGTTAATGACAAGACAATGATATCTTAGTAGAAAAACATAACATCTGGAAGAATCCCTCTACTGCTGGCTGGCTTACACTGTCATCTAGTGGTGAAAGAGTAGCTGGGTATTAATGTATGTCTGATACATTAAAATAAAACAATACTGGCAGCCTCTAAAAACAAAACCACAGCTCTCTTATGCCGGCCGGCACTAAAGATTTTAGGGAATACACTTGACTAGGGGACTATGTGTGCAAATACACTGAAAGAAGAAAGCAAGCAGTCTACATTAGGTCAGGCTTAGACAGCCAGCAGTGGTTTGGTGGTGCAAGCCTTAGGAAAAATCCCTTAGTTCAGAGCATTAGTCCAGCAGTAGAAGAAAACAGTAGTCCTGTAGTCCACCTGTCTCTGCCTCACCTGTCTCCCGATGATTCCCACTCTTAGTGAAAGAAAATAAATATGTGTGGAGAGTGTTTCCACTCTCTTCTACAACCCTGTTTCCACAAGTGTTGAGAGTCCAGACACTCCGTAAAATACTAATTAATACAGAATGCAATGATGTGCAAATCATTGATCTCTATATTTAATTGAAAACAGTACAAAGACAACGTTTCAAATGTTGGAACTAAGAAATGTTATTGTTTTTGGAAAAATACACACCCATTTTGTCAGCAACGTGTTTAAAGAAAGTTGGGACAGGGGCATGTTTACCACTGTGTTGCATCACCTCTTCTTTGGAACAACACTCTGTATGCGTTGGGGAACTGAGGAGACAAATCGCAGTCGTTTTGAATGTGAAATGTATTCCCATTCTTTCCTGTAGGATTTCAGCTGCTCAACAGTTCGGGTTCTCCTTCGTCCTATTTTTGCTTACAGATGTTTCAATTTTGCATTGGTCCATTAATGGCCGGAGTTTGATAATGCTCCAAATGTTTTCAATGGGTGACAGGTCTGGAGTGCAGGCAGGTCCGTTTAGCATCCAGACTCTTTTACTACAGTCATGCTGTTGTGATAAGTGCAAAGAATGTGGTTTTGCTTTGTCTTGCTCAAATATGCGTAATCTGGATGGCAGCGCATGTTGCTCCAGAACCTGTATATATTATTAAGCATTAATGGTTCCTTCATATATGTGCAAGTCACCTGTGCCATGTGCACTAACGCACCCCCATACCAACCTAGATGCTGGCATTTGAACTATGCGCTGATAACAAGCCGGATGGGCCCTCTCCTCTTCGGTCCGCAGCACGCAGCATCCCTGATTCCCCAAAACATTTTCACATTTTGATTTATCAGATCACAGGACAGTTTTCCACTTTGCTTCAGTTGTGAACACCTGAAGACTGGTTTAGTCTTGACTGTGTGACATGAAGATGAGGGCGAACATCTACCTATGGTAAGTCTATGGAACTTTTATTACCATTGAAATGCAGTCACAGTCACAGTCTCACAATCTTGTTCTCAAACAGCCTGTGTTCAGACAGTTTGCACATTTAAAAGTAGTTTTGTTCATGAATAATATGTAGATATTTTCTAGAGCAGTGTATCGCTCTGTTAGCACCCCTAATAACAACTAAAAGTAAACAACATCTAGATATGTGTTTTACATTCAAGCCCACTGAATAATATGAAATAAATCTACAGTGATCTTGCCATCAGCGAGAATATTAATGATGAGTCTGGATTCAGGTGCTGGAATTTCAACTGTTTATTTTTTCTACTTTTTAGTGACTACAGAACATGTTACATCTTAACACTGAAAAACAATAGCGGGATGACATATTCACTTGCTTCTCTTTTATATTTTCATATTTGTTTCTCTTAATTTTACTTTGCAAACACAGCAGATGAAATTGCACAGCACTGAGAGAGCAGTAACAAAGCCAGGAGTAAAAAACTTAAAAAGCAACACCAACCAAGCTGCTGTGACCCACAAGGAGAGTGTGTCTGAGTCTTAGGTCTTATCTGGGACAGTGTTGCCCCATTTCATTAGGATTTAAAGGGAAAAAAATATCCAAGATCAGGCCTCCTGCTCTGAGGTGCTTTGTGAACACAGGACAAGAACTGTGAATCTCTCTATGAGCCTGGGAGAAAGTCACCAAACCCAACCCCCTTCTAACACACCACACAAAGAATCCCAACTAGAAACTATGATCAGAGATCTAAAAGCATGAAGTTATTTGGGTGTGGTCACCAGGTGAGGGAAGTTCCTAATTAAGACCAGAATGAGCAGCTGGAGCGGGTCCATTTAGGAATTAATTGAGAACACAGCCAAGTACTGGTGAACACTCGGATGTACTTTTATGCCTCTGACTGTGATGATTGATATGATGGACACAGAGATTCAGAGAATGAATAGACAGAAAAATACTGTCACCGGCTGCTTCAAACCAGAACAACTTTCTTGTGGAATATTTTCTTTAGTTTATCAAAACCTTCCAGACCACTTTATCATATGAGTCATCTCTGGAAGAGCCCCTTTTATTGTAGTTGTGTTTGAGGCCACATCCAAATTGGCAACCTATTCCCTTCAGCGCACTACTTGAAAAGAATAGTGTACCGCCTCAGATCTGCCCTAACAGCTGATTGTCTCAGACGCTGCAGTACAGTGATTGGACTAGAGGGCAAGCTACTCAGCATGATTAGGGAAACCTCCTGATTCACACAGACATGCTCAAACACAGATGGACGATCAGATGAACGGTCAGATGAACCGAAGGACAGAAAGATCACACACACAAGCCTGTTTGTTTTAGTACATAAACAAGTACATTGTTTATACAGTGTACTTTATCTACTTGTCTCTACTTGTCTGTAGTTAGACTATTCCCATAGAATGGTCTGACTTGCAGAGAATGAGAAAATGTGGCGGCTGAAAGCTGAAACATGTGGCTCCATTGTCAGGAGCCACCATATCAAGGCCTGTTCCTACTGGGAAGTTCACTACTGCGTCCACTGAACATACATGCACACACTTAAGCACAAACACACACACACAGAAACCAGAGGATCGCCGTCGCTTCTTGACACACTCACGCATTGATGCCTTGGTAGAAGTTTCTTAGCAGATTTATTAGACTTTGCTCATTGTCATTACACGAGTTTGCACCAAACAACAGACAGTGGGTGGAGCTAGACGCAGGGAGCCTTTATTATTAGGAATGAAAGGTCTGTGTCTCATATCACACCCTATTCCCTTTATAGTGAACTACATTACATATAGGGAATAGGGCTAAATTTGAGATGCAGTGTAGAACCCTGTGACCCTGGGCTTCTGGCCGGCCTGCTGTCTCACCCATCCCACCACTAACGTAATCCACATACCCCTGACTCCCCCACCTCCCTCTGTGTATCAGACCGCAAAGTTGACTCAGAACAGTCCTCAGGCACCAAGTGTTTCACATGTGATGTGTTCCAACACTGACTCCCCTGACTTAACTAGTCACGGGCTTTATGATTAGTTGACTTAGTTGAATAAGGAGTGATAGTGTTGGAAAATACCTAAAATGTGATCTGGTTGTTGGTCCAACACCAAATGTACACATTAGCATTTCCAGGCCGCCACAGTGCAGCTGGGCTGGGCCTTGCAGTGTGCAGCAGACACCGAAGGACTGGGTTGAGCAACGCTGAGAGGACTTGCGCCCCCCCCGGTTTAGTTTGAAACAGTGCTTTAGATTGTACATTTAAACAGGAGATTCCCCACACGGCTGAGTAACCTTGACTACGGAAGCCCCAGGCCTACGCTCTTTCACTAACATCTATACCCGTGCTGCAAACAGCAAATCAAAACCCAACAACGTCTTCTAACCTCACAATTGCCAGTGCCTTTTTTCACGCCATACATCGTTTATTTTGTCTATTTTCCTCCTCTTTTTGGTTTGTTTTTGAAATCTTTGGATGTGCATTATTATCATTGATGCCAATGAAATAACAATTTTCTTTTAAAAATGAAAAAGAACAGGAAACATTACACACTGCTGCTCGTTTCACCGCTGCTGAACAAAGTGTGTAACAACTGTAGCACTTCTGTCTGCAGTCTAAAATGACACCCCATTAACTGCTGCCCCACTGGGATTAGAGTTGTAGAGATGCAATCCCACCTACATGTAGGGGAATGAGACAGACCGATCAATTCAAATCCAGATTTTCACTGTGGTCCGGATCACTTCCCTGGATTTACCATATGTTCATGGCCAGCAGTGATGCATTACATAACAAAAAAGGTGTAGTGTCAGACGTGTTTCAGTCCCTTATCAGGGCAAGGGTCTGGTCTCTGGCAGTGTTCAGAACGCATTTGAAGTGATGGAGCTGTGGTACATTAGAAGAAGAATACAAATTGACTTCTTCTTCGGATCTAAGCAGAAGACTGTTATAAGGCTGTAACACAAAACTGTCCGTTTGTTTTTGCTTTTGTTAATTTTCTTTCAAAAAACCTACTATATACACATCTAGATTTTCTACAAAGGAATAAATTAAAGCAGTGGTTAAGCAATAATACAAAAATGCATTTAAATTAAAATCAAATCATCACAACACAGAAGATAAAAGGAGAGGATATTGACACATTATCACAGCAGTTGTTGGTTTTACCCTGTAAAAACAATATTCTACCATCATTATAATATTGGATAAGTACCCAATGTCTGATATTAAAATAGTACACGTCATCTCTCCATCCAGACAAGTTTAAAAAATCAAAATAAAAATGAAACATGTCCTCGACAAACCTTAACAGAGCACTTTGGCCAAAAAACATGAAATAAATAATAACCATAAAGCTTTTTGAAGTAACAATAACAACATAAGTTGCCGAACTATTTAAATTCTGCCTGACCCATGGCGACTCTCTACACAACCACAGAGATCTCACTATGAGGTATTCAGTCACACTTATGGCCAGAGTGCTGGGCCTTCCTTCAGAGGAGAGGAGAGAGGCTAGAAGGAGAGATGGGGAAGGAGTGGGTGGGTGGGGGGAGGTCAGGGTTTTGCATGGAGACAAGAAGAAGAGCTTTGGTATTTCAGCAGTAGTGGAGAACAGAAATTCCTTTGGTAAGTTTTCATTGCATGGTTATACAGGCTGAGGTATTCAAAAGGTAAAAGGTCAAAGGTTAGAGAGATCATAGAGAGGTCAACAGCGGTTTGACACTTTGGTAAAAGCAAGGCACTCGTCCTGTGAGTTTTAGAGAGTTTCTCAGACATGCATGTGTAGTTTGGTGGTCAAAATGTAATTATTTTCAATGTTTTAATCTATCTGGAATGTTGCCAACCTGTTTTTCTAAAAAGTGTTGCCAACATGCCTGTTCAGAAAATAGTCAACATGTCTTTCTAAAACACAGTCAACTTTCAACTCTAGAAACTTGTCAACCTGTCTGTCGAGAACAGGGGTAGGCAACTAGATACAACAACTGGCCAGTTTTGTTGGATGATACAAGGGCTGAAGAATTATTATAATTGTAAAAAATATTGTACAGTGCAAAAAACATAGCATATCTTCGATAATTTCTAGCTGATTTCCTGGTCATTTCAGTTTAAAAACCAGACACATCCTCCAGTAACTGTTTAAATGTTTTGGTCATATTACAAATAACTTTGGTATAACACATACGGTTGTCTTCCTTTTTTAACCCACACCGCAGATGACTTGTGGTGAGGTATAGCTTGTTGTGGACCCCTGGTCTAAAATGTTGATAACAAAACTGTCTAGAACATCATCAACATGTCCGTCTAGAAAGTGTTTAAAATGTATGTCTAGAGTGTCATTTTTTTGTAACATAGCATCATGTTTATATAGCTTTATAATTAAAGAGCAGAGACGAAGAAAGACCATGCAGAACAAGGGGAGGACAGGAGGACGAGAGGAGACGAGAAAATAGGATAGTTAGGGGCACGGGTTGGGGTAAGGACATTTGGTAAACTTTCTATCCATGTCACTCATGTCGGCCGTGCAATGACAAAATCTTTGGTTATCTTTGGTATCATCAAAGTGATAGAAATCACAAATGGAAATTGAGTGAGGTAGCATCTTTGGTTCACACTATAAAATATCTGTAGGTCTTAACACATTTGACGTTTTCTGTAATCCTCTTCTTTGTTGTCTCCTTGTGACATAAGGAAGCAGCTCTTGCTCGGCTTTGCTGCATTTGGTTTAATGCTCCTAAACCACAGAGCTCCAGTGACCCATGGAGAGAGGCAAAGACACCCCAACCCCACTCTGACTCCCACTCCTAAAGACAAGACTGGGACCACAGACATGGAGAAGTACAGAGGAGCTAACCCAGCCCACAGAGTCACATGACACAGAATCAGATGACAAATCCTACGTAGTTTGACCCGTACACTGGGTCAGCAGGCCACTGTAGTGCTTTCTGCCTGCGTTGCATCCATCCACATCCACACAATGAGAGGTTAGAGGGGGAAAGCAAGAGTTGAGTAGGGCTTGTCGGATTGAGGGAGAGAGGACGAGAAGAGATGAGAAGAAGTAAGGTGATAGAGATGGAGAAAAGGACAGGGTTAACAGTCACACTCATGTGTTAAAAAATACTCTTTACAACATCAAAATATAAGACATTTTCTTTGGTTGTACTTCTTGCTGTGATATTGTGATTTGGTATCATAACTGCATACAGTCTAGGGACTACCTGCCCTGGAGTGAAGAAAGCTTTGGTTTGAATTTTTACTTTCACAACTTGTACAGGAAAAAAGCACTACGGAGTGGGTATGGGGTTAGGGTAAGTAGCCTCCACTGGGATGATTTTACCCCAGTCCTGTTAGCTTCTCCAGTAAAGGAGGTAGAAGTAGAAGATGCCCCTAATCAATGTTCCAGGGACAGATAATTATTTAATCTTTCTAATGTGATAGGATTTTGGGCAAGGTAACGTTAAGTTAAACCTGATCAGTTTATGGCATCTTCCACCTGGTGTGGCTGGGTATTTTAGGAGTTCCTGACAGGAAGAAAACTCCAATCAAAATCAACCAATCAAATATCTGTTTATCCTGACAGACAGAAACTGACCCATCCAAGCGGCTGCTGAACATTCTGTGGCCCTTGTAAGAGCTCTTAGCTGATTGGCCCATCCCAGGGGATCTCCTTCTACTGGTATTAAACCACATCACTGTTAGGCTGATTTAAATGTCCATCCAGAGGCCCTCCCCAAACTGACCAATCAGATCAAAGATAAGGACAATGGCTGGGAGGTATTAAAGCTGTGAGACCAGTGATTGGATGAGTTGTTTGCCAGAAAATATTTTTAAAGCAAGTCAAAACAAGTCTTTGGTTTCTTCTTTGGATACTATAAATAGCAATGTTATAGTACAGGCTAAGGACAAACCTCTGTCTTGCAGGTCTTTTCCCTATTTCTCTTGATTTCTACATATTAAAGCTTTTTCACCAAGTTTGAGTCAGTGTATCAGTCTGCCTCCCCACCAAGAGTAAAACTTCATGGCTGCTTCAAAATAGAAAACTAGATCACCACACCAACTGAAAACATGTATCTTACATCATAAATAATAAAAAATGCAGCCAACTCAACACTTGATTACCTGAGTTGACGTAACAGAAAAGTCAGTGTGGCAACTTATTCTTCCTTTGTTGAAACATCTCAAAACTGTTTCTTGTTTCCCACCCACCCCTACTCCTCAGGCTTTGCTGCAACTAGAGGAAGAGGAGTGGGAGGAGCCACCATTTTCATCCAGCCATTTGTCGAGACTGCGACGTCGTGCATTCATGAAGAAATTGGAGACAGTGGCCAGCTCCAGGCCAAGCTGCTGGCTGATGGTTATTTGAAGCTCCTTTGATGGACGCTTGTTTTCCTTGAAGATGGCATGGAGGGTCCTTCTCTGGACATCTGTAAACACCAGCCGAGGCTTCTTGGAGTGGCCACCATTGCCGCTGTGGTTGCCGCCGCTACTGCTGCCACCACGTTCTCCACCAACTTTACTGTGAGCGTGTCCATGGCCCAGGTCCTGCTCCTTGCGCTTACATGCTAATGAAGGAGTAGGAAGATGGAGAGAGAAAGAGAGATGTTATGACAAACTTCATTAAAGCAACAGATGTATTACAACATCGACATGATAAATCAAACAGAGAATAATAGCCTGTGCTACACAATCACATATACAAAGGAATATAACACACATTTGTTATTCTATACTTGTGGGGACCTGAGACCTAAATACAACCTAACTATTATGTTCAACCTTTACTTAGCACTAACACCTAACAGATAATGTCTGAACCTAAATGTTATCTGAATTCCAACACAATTGAAAATTGTATCCTAAGCCAAACCCCTACCACAGCAAAAACGTATGTCAGGTTTTATTATCACATGTACACATACTGTAGACCTGAATCTCTCACTCACTCACACACACACACACACACGCACACGCACACACACACACTATCACAATAATACAGACAGGCAGAAAATAAGGGTCGCTCTCCATGGTGCTTAAACACAGTGTATCTTGCATGGTGAGCCTTGAACAGTAGAGGGCAGACGTGCGTTGAAAAAGAACTGAAGCAGTTCGACCAAAAAGCCCTTTATTCTATTTGAGAATTTTGGCTTTTTTCACTGTCCTGACTGATTGAAGTAATGGTTATAAAATAGTCTATTACACTACCATCTGACAGAATGTAACCTACAGTATGTAGAATATAATCAAACAAGTGAGATACTGATTTGTACGTCAGGTCCGCCTACGTTGTGTGATATTTGTGTCTATGAATTCCACTAACCAGGGAAGCTTTTGTTTCAGTTGATTGATTCATGAAACCTATGTGTGGATTTCACGCGTTCAATTGAACAATAATGCATTTGTGTGTTCTGTGATAGCAGCAGTAGCCTAGGTAGAGACACCACCAGTGCGAATGTCTCCAGTCTAGATAACCATTAACAGAGCCCTACTGCTCCGTGTGTGAAGCTGTATCTGCGGTGTGTGTTTGTGTGTGTGTGTGTGTACGTGCGAGCGTATGTAGCTATATCCTATCAGCTGCGCTATAAATCAACGTGCTGAAGGCCACAGTGACACCCCAGCAGCCAACGCGCAGAGCAGATAGACAGGTTGTTGGACAGGTAGTAGGGAGCTTTCCCAGGGTCGTTATCACTCTGGTCACACACACGGCTGTGCCCGTCTGACAATCATTTAACAGATAACTCCACACTGAGGTAGCCTAGCAATGGCATGACTGCACACACTCAACAACGGTGTGTTATCAAGTTGGGACGGTTACAACATATTTTAGTAGGTCTACTCAATCCAAGTATACTAAATAACTGAATGTTCTTCAAGCAGCCTAACTTACCAAAAAGAAAAATATTAAAGCCTAAGGAATGTCTAACAAACGACTTGATCAGAAGTCATAATTAATACTAAAGATACATGATATGCCATGTGCCATATAAACCGTAATGTTTATAATTATTTGCAATACACACATTCAACATTTTTAAATCATATAATTAACTAGTATTGGATCTTGTAACCGGTAGATAGTGCCTTCAAGCCAACTAGCCACTTGCAGCCAGATAGACAAGGCCATCTAACTTTAAATGTTCCCTACATGAGTGGTTCAGATTATATTTCGAGTGCAAAATTCACCCAAAATGTTAGCCAATTTAAGAAATAGGCTAATCTGTAAGCAGCCTACGGACACGCCTAGCCTTACCTGAGAAACCACAATACATGATGTAAGAGGGGAAATAGAGTAAGGCACATTTCAATATCAATCTTCTATTTTAGTTCTTAGTAGGCCGATCACACACTTCACCCGAGGACGGATCGATTCCGTCCTGCCTCGGCTTCCGTCTTCTGTTTACACACATTTTTCATTTTCAGAATCTGAAGCGCTATTATCATGGGAAAAACTGTACAATGGAGGATAAAGTATGAGTCTACAAACACTGTGAGTTGTAATGGACCGAAATGTAGGTCTGAAGATAAAATATATTTTGGTCAAGTTAAAATGTGTTATTTTGAATAAAATGCATTTCATTTATTTGAATCAATACACGACAGAAAATAATAACTGACAAATAAATGATCTACTGCTTATTTGCTGAAAACGATTTTTCGGGGAAAATAGTTGTTATTATTTTTGGAGAGGGTTTGATGATGCTCAAGCTATTCACGAAATTTTGAGAGATTATTCGTTCTAATTCTAATTGATCAACATGACTGTTTCGCATGCATCAGCATGGCAATGAATACACTTTTAAAGAAATCGTAACAAGATCTAAAGAAAAACATGTCTTCTCTTTAGAATAACATTATTAAACAAATGCAACCGTTCATGGTACAAGCGCGCACATGCGCGCGCACACTTTCAGCAGCATAGCGCCCCACAAGCCAAAGCCTGTATGCCTCTGCAAGTATTGATTAAAAATAAAGCAATTCCTTTGTATGTCGGCGACATCGTGGTTCCCAGTTTTGTGTGGTGTCCTATGTAGCCGTGCGCACGTGTATAAATCCAACCGCTCGAACAGATCAGCACGGATTGACTTGGGTCCTCCGGGACAAATTAATAGAGCTATCTATCAGTTAATTATCACAAACCGCAAGTCAGCCCCGCATCACGCCTCCTAACGACCTTAACGTCGAGACAAACACACAAAACACAAACAACGTATCCAAAGACACCCCAGTTAAAGTTTTTACGGTGATTCAAAGTGGAAAATACGTCTATGTACAACACTGACTATTTCAGGTACTAACGAAAGTTGACAAGTCTTTTGAGGCCGTTCAAAATACATAATATGGAGGCCATTGTTTTACACACGTCAAAACAAATTTAATTTAGGCTATGCCCCTGAAATCAACACAGAATCAACACTGCATCTTCTCAACTTCCAAATATTCACTTTATGCATTTGGATTATGAACAATGGATTATAAACAGCTGACAAAAATTCATAGTTCACATTATTTTATTTCCTTATACAATTTAACAGTTTATTGCAATGTTTCATTTTGACTGAAATGCTATAGTTGATATTATTATAGTTTGTTGTGGGGAAAAACATCTGTTACCACTGTTTTCCCTTAAATGGTCTGTTTAACCACCTTCCCTGGCTCTCCCTGGGGCTTTTAAGGTGTTCAGTTATTCCACTTGGGATTATGACCTTAGTGTCCCACTTTTTCACAGCTGTAACAAAAAAATATAAAGGAGAATAGAATGAGAGCAAAACATTTGAAAAGACTGGTTGTAAGGTTTGATTAGGAAAATATTTTAGAATAAAATGTATGTCTTGCAATTTCGAATTAAGAGGACTGCGAAAATGTGATTTTCACAGTCCTTTAAACAATATTGGCCAGCAACATAACCTTAAAATAATATAAAAGTTTTATGCTTGCATTACAGAATGATAACAATCACAGTGTTTGCTCTGCATTCATTCAGCCACTAGACAGGCCGTTCAGACATTTATGGAGACATGCCCTTATCTTTGTCTCTTTTGAGCCGGCTGGAAGTTGCAGTGTTAAAGTAATATCCAATAATTACAACCTTGTGTCATTGCCCAGCGGGAATAGGAGATTCAAAGATCACTACATGGCTCCTCCAAATGTCTGAACCGCCAATTTTCCACACTGCTCACTTAGGTTGACTTCATCTGGAAGTCATCTTGAGCCAACAGACACTTTTTTGTAACTGTAACTGCAACAACCTTGGAGACATTTGGGTTAACTTCAAGGACTCAAGACAGATTTCCACTTTGTTCAGGTATTGGAACCAGTGACCTTTTGTTAACTGGACATGGTTCTTGATCACTAGGCTATCATGCCACCCAAAAATCATTGCAGATCAAAATCATACTCATCCTGCCCGGAGTCATTAAAGCGTGATGATACAAGGAAAACCTTGTTGAGTAAAGTACCTCCCATCTCCACCTGGACAGTGCTGGGCATGCAACGTCCATTGGAACTCATTATAGTTGGCTGTGGCATAACCTCGGAGTGAACTGAGGTCTTACTAGTGAAACACTTTAGTGTTTTAGATCACAGTGCGTGTGGGTTGTCCCTTCATTGTTTACAGTAACCAAAATCATTGACTAATTAAGATACAAGCCAATAAATATCCGTTATAGGACAATTTATTATACCCTATGATTACTTACCCACACACTTCTTCTGGACATTTTTGTGGTTGAGGAAAGGCTTGTCCTTTGGATTCTATATCAAACATTCTCAAAACTTTGTGCCATTTATGTCAAGGATTCCAAAAAAAGAATAAAATATTATTTCCGGAGAGCAAATATTACGTTTGCAGTAAATACAATTATGCAACAACTAACCCCTTAACTGCAGACTGTGACCAGTATGATAACAAATATATATATATATATATATATATATATATATATATATATATATATATATACAACACAAATACTTTATTTGTAATTAATCTGAAATGGATCTGAAATGTAAATAACCAAGACAACTTTTCTGTAGGTAACTGCTGTACTAATGTACATGTAAAAGTTGTTTAGCTAATGTAACTAACACACATTGGTGTTAATATGTCATTCATATTGACTAGCAAAGCAAACATTAGGTCGCTAGCCTGACAAATTATGCTAACTTGCATATCAAATGCGCAGCCAGCTAGCTATACATAAACGTGAAGTGCATTGCTAGTTGGTAAAACAATGTTCAAAATATTCAATTGACTAATTTATTAATTAGAGTACTTACCAATTACACAACTTAGCACTTTGAAATTTGAAAAACGTTTGTATCCTTGTCCATAGCAGGTCTGCTTTCCCCAGCAATCAAACAACATGCATAGCATGTTATACTACCATCCTAAGAGTCTGACTCCGCTGTGCATTTTGGAAAAAATAGTTCTCTCACAACATAAAACATCATTTTTTGAATATTGTAATATACACCGATCTCAAATAAAGGACATGTTCCTCGAGAAAGTATCATTTAAACATCCGTTTATATAGCAACTTCCGTACGCATTTTCAATGGTTGAAATAAATTAGATTTAAATCTAATTTCAAGGTCGAGGGACGTCCATTGCTCAGTGGGACCGCCGGATACTTGTTCCTCAAAATTTATAACAATGGTCATATATTGTTTTAATTATGTTCTATGTTTACTTCATATATTTTTTGTATTCAGTCATCCGATGATGTTACACCCCTAAGTATCCAAACACACCACTTAATATCTATGAGAGAAAGAGACATTTTCATGACATTTAAATGTTTTATGTGCTTGATTCTGTGCAGGTTTACATAGATTATCTGCTAGATGCTGAATATATTAATCAACTACTAGGTGATCAAACCTATGTGTTATGATGTCTGATCCTGGATTTGAACACACACGCACACGCTCACGCACACACGCGCACACGCCAGTTTTACTATTGAGGCTTTTTAAGGGATCAGTTAATTTCTTTTTTTTTTTAAATATAACACCAAATCCAAACCTTAACTCTAACCCCTAAAACCTCATTGTAAGCCAAACTCGAACCTTAACCCGAAGCATAAAAACAATTTATATTAGTGAGGACCGGGAAAATTATCACGCTCGCCCGCGTGCACAGACAGTAGAAAGATCATGCACGAAACCCGAATAGAGACTTGGTCATGTAGAATGGAAAAAGTCGATGGAGGAAGATAACAAAGACTATTATGTTTAATTAAGCTGGAGGGAATTCTAGAGGGAGGTTTCCATTCTGTGACACCACTGGCTAGGCTACTCCACTGTCAAATTGAAGTCAGCTGAAGATGAACAATTCTGTTCCAATGATGAGAACAAATACATCTTAATGCATGCTAAATAGCGATATAGATCAAGAGAAAAGAAGATACATAAATAGGAAGTGGGTATTACCGAGGGTTCGCTCACCTGCGAGCCTGAGTGCGCTCATGCGTGTGAACTCAGGCTCCTGTAGCCACTTCCACATACGACGGAACGTCTCCCGACCGGACTTGAGTTTAGACCAGGGCTTGGGATTTCGGAGCAGGTCTGACAGGGTTCCCTGGGACCGACACAACACCCTCTGGGCAAAGATAGCCTGGGGAATGGAGTAACGTTTCAGCTCAGTGGTGATTCTCTGCGCTACTTCTTTTGTGTTTACTTCTTCCATTTGTCCCGCCGAACTACCACCGGTACCAGCACCTCCACCCTGGATTTGAACCCCGGGCACTGAGTTCTGGCTGTGGCTGTTGTCTCTGGGGTTCCCGTGACCTAAGCTGTGCCCGGAGGCTCCGAGGTGTGCATGGGGGTGGTGGTGGTGGTGGAGGCCATTGATGTGGAGCATGTTCCCGGAGGAGGTCAGGTGTTGATCTGCGTGTCTGGCCAGCATAGTGGGGTGATGAGCCTCGAACCCCCCGGGTGTCAGTTGCATCTTCTCCCCAGGCATGGAGGCTGAGACCCCAGGGTGAGCATAGGGGGGCAGCCCGGCTTGGGAGCTATGTAGGCCGGCCAGGCCAGAGCCAGACAGCGGCGATAGGCTCTGTCCCATCCCTGGGGCATCTTTGTGGTGGTAGGGGGAGTACAGGTTGTTGATGGGCGCGAGGCCCCTCTCATCCCTCATTAACGTAAAGCTGCCGGTGACATTACCAGGTAGTCGCTGATGATGATGTGGATGGTGGTGAGGATGAGGGTGATGATGATGATGGTGGTGATGATGAGGGAACTTGTCTGCCACGGTGGAGATAGGGGGCAGGGGGGGCTGGAGAGGGGTGAGAGTTGTGTAGGTGCTCGCGCTCATTCCAGGGGGAGTCTCGCACATGCTCATGGCAGGGTGCAGGTGATGACCAGGGTGTCCAGTGTTGTGTCCGTGATGGGAGTGGTATTCCCCTCCTTCCAGCAGGCTCGTCATGCCTATGGAGCGATGCACCAGCCCTCGGGGTCCCCCTGGGCGGGGGTGAGGGCTGTGGCCGCCTAGCAGCTCTCCAGGACCGGCCACAGACTCATGGCTGAGGTCGCCGAGGCTCTCCATTGACAGTTGCGCGTTCATGATGCTTGGCGACCATCTATGTGACCAAGGAGAGGGATGGATTTTCCACCGAACAGTTGAGTCCCCACGGCAGAAAAGTTGCCTGTCGTTTCGCTGGTTTGTTCTTGAAATCTGGTTGCTTGGTGTTTTTGATATCCTTTTTATCGATGATATTGTTCTTGTCTTTGTTGATGATTTTCTTTCCAGTTATTATATATTTGTATTTCCCTTTTGACTCTTTTTAATGATATTTACATTTAGTTTCTGCTTCCTCTCGGTTGTGTCGCGTGCCCCCCCGCCTGTCCTAGCGCTCCGGTCGGGACCCACGCCATCTCTCTCTCGGTGGCTCGTCTCGTGGTGCTCGGTTTCTCCACACCACGGTTTCACCGCTGCAGAGCCCCAATATACACACATGCGCACTGGCAACACTACATCCCTCCCATCACAGACACACACAACACACACAGACAGGCTACATGAGGCTCTGACGTCAGTTATTAAGGAAGTTACAAGAGATATTATTAAGCTAAGGCTGCTTATTACCCCTCCCCCTAGTTGCTCTTTCTCTCTTTTGCACACATACACACATATACACGTACACACAAACACAGCCCACCAGCCTGCTTTAGTCTACGTCAAACAATCTCAACACAATGTCAACAAATATATTTGGATACATTTTATATTATGAGCTGCCTGGATCTATTATGTCAAGTGTAAATGTGTAAATGTGTGTGTTGTTTAGTGTTTTTGGTGCATGTTTGTGTGTGTGTGTGTGTGTGTGTGTGTGTGTGTGTGTGGGTGTGGGGGGGTGGGGGGGATTCAAACGCAAATAAAACTCTCCTGATCGAACGCTATTGAGGCTCTTCCTTAAGTCATGCAGTACAAATTAGTATGAACTTCCGGGTTTATTCTCGGCCTCAATTAAATATGTGTTCGTGTGTGTTGAGGCATACGAGCAACATTGAAAACCTTATAATCACACATTTGTCCTGTAGTGTCATGTACTTTCCCTGATGTATCATTCCGAACCAAAGGAAATAATGCTGTTTATCGATCTCTATCGAAAATAAAATCTCTATGTCTACAAAATGCCATAACTGTGGATCACTGTAGCAATCGTTACATTTCAATCCCGAATGAAAAACTATTCCAAATGTCAGTTTGAAGGAACAAATTAAGTTGTACTTCTCTCTCTTCAGAAAGAAAAAGATGAACAGATGTTTCTATTGTTAAACCATTAAGATTAACGAACCAACCGAGCAGTCTGCCATTCATGGGTGTTTACGGGAGTGGGTTCGTGTAGGCAAGTGTTTCCACGCGTGCCAAACGCGGGGAGTTGTGTCCATTGGTGTTTGTAGATGAACTTCATCACAGGTGTAATTCATGTAAGATTGCATAACTGTGTAGAATTCAGTGAGAAACAGATTAATAACAAACATTATTTATTTAATTTTAATTGCTGTAATTTCAAATAATGTGCATGACTGGCTACATCATTAAAAGTGATTATATTTGCAATATAAAATGTGAAAACGATTCCTCCCTAAATTATGGATACACAATAGATGATCAAAAGATGGGGTGGGGGTAGTTGTTGCCCGGTCGAGGCGTCCTTTTCACCCGGTCAGGCGACAGCTTGCTGTGGCCAGTGGCCAGACCGGACCCCCCTACTGAATGGGCCGCATGTCAAAGGTGACGCTTCAAGACTCCTAATGTTAACAGCTGCTCGTGCAGATTAACTTTACAGACTTTTCCCTGTTAGGACACACACACGCGCACGCACAAACACTCGCACAAACCAACGTGATATCACAGTCACACACACGCACACACACTGCGGCATCTGCCAGCCAGGGTCAAGAACAATAGGGCACCGTTCGGTTGAGCGAGTTAAAGAAGAGAAACGGAAAAGTTAAATGGTCTTTAATAGGAAGTCAATGTCAGTGGCGTGTGGGGACTTGACGTGTGCCCAGAAACAAAGATAATTAATAACCACGAGATGTTTTCCAACGGTAGGCTACGGACATAATAAAGGCAGAAATGCAGGCGTATTGAAAATTGAAATTACTTGTAGCCTAGGCCTACTGAAATATATGTGATTATAACCGAAAAATACAAGTAGAAGGCTACATTTATTTTTTCAATAATTATTTATTACAATGAACGATATAACATCCAGAAGTCCGTTAGTAAAAAGTCAACAGATTAGACAGTAAAATATTAATGTAAAACAAGAAAAGAAAGATTCACGTTTCAGCATCCGCATCTGCACAAATTCTCATACTGATCGATATTTTTCATTCCAGCTCGTGCCTCCTGGCACAAGGGCGATATAGGCTATAGTCTACGTGTGTGTGGTTCTTTGTGTTGAGGCCTATTCACCCATAGAAGCTGCAGTGCGTGTCGTGTGCGCCTGTAGAGAATGGTCTGTGAGGTTGTTATCAAATATTTCATGAATGGAAAGAAAGACTGAAAATATATTCGAATAAACACTTAGATTAAAACATGTATCTACTAGGGTATTCAAATGGCAAAACCAGTCAAATGTAACAACGTTTCACCGCGACGATAGCATTTAACTGATTAAACGACAACTGCTTTGAAGACATTATTGTAATTTATTGAAAGGATAGAGCTGTACGCACAGATTTATTTACACCTCGACAATAGCCTTTCTCGCAGCCTTGTATGCAATCAATCATCACAATGCTTTATACTGGGGTCCCAAGCCTACATAGTTTTATAGTCAAAGGCCTCAATGTCAGCCAGGTAAAGGCTAAAGAAGCCGCTGCATTTAACCAAAGTGGAAACACCTCTAGACCTTGGGTCGGAGGGTAGGCTGCACACAGGAGTCTGCTTGTATTCATTATTAATTATCCACAGACTGCTTGCGTTCTGTTCACTCTGAGCCTTTTTCACAGCCATATTCACAGTCTCCATACAATCGGCAATAGGTGTTAAATCTGAGTCGGAAAATAATTTAATGGACAAAGTAGGCATATGCACCTGCTCTTCGGCAAATTTAGACCTACGTTTTTTTATGTCATAGTAGGCGACGTTAATTACAGGGCAAAGGTTAAGCCAATATATATATGCTACAGACTCTTTGGTATTAGACGGGAATCAGGGCCTTGTTTTTTTTCGCTAGCCGTTGCCAAACTCGGCATAAAGTTATTAGCGATTATTTCATATACTGCGGTTGATGGTGATGACAGAGACGTATGGATCGATACTCTTAGCTCCACGGACTGTGACATAACACTATACAGACGCGTTATTTACACTTATAATGACACTATTCGAATCCCCAAATCAAAATCGGACATGTAGACACAGTATTTCTATATATTTCTAATCCATACTTACAACCGTAAATTGAACATGGACTGCAGTATATTCCTATATTCATGATTACACTGTATGTAAGCAAATAATCCTTTAATTAATAATATTCTTATTGCCAAAATGTATTATAGACTATATTAACTAATTCAAAAACCTTTTGTTTGCCGACAGGCATCGAGCTATTAAACATTTGGTTGATGTCTAGTTTATAGCCTGAAAAATATAGTTGAATCATTAGAGCTGTGTATTTTATTTTCATCTGGTCTTATTTCACTGAAGAAAAAACATATTCGTTTCAGTTTCAAATAGCCCCGAATCAGCACCTAAATGGAGTTGGCATATATGGCATTCTATAGAAAATCTCTAAAACTCAAAGGATAATTTTACTAGGCTATAAATATTATTTAAAAAGGAAAAAATACATTCTAATAAAACATCGCCTTTTAGCTTGCTTGTGGTTTACAGTGAAAATAGATATACTTTGGACTAAATTTAATTTAATATAAACAAAAGCATCGAAAATGATTCTCTTTATGAGCACACTATATGACACACTATATGACATTCTAAGTGTTTAGGTAATAATGATGTTCTGCACTCCACTGACAATATGCAATAAATGAACTGGTTAAATAATTTTTTTGCATTAGGCGTAAATCTGAATGAAAGCATGCACCTGGCACCTATCACCAGGTTACAGCTTCCCATGTCCTTACATCAAATTAATATACCTTCAAATAATGTATATATTATTTGTTAAAAGTAATTTCTAAGTTTCTAACCACCATACATCCTCTAATGTTTGCCATTTTTTTCAGTGGGCACATTAGACATTATTTGAGGAGCGAGAACAGCAAATATTGGTAGAAGATTAGTGACGCCACTAGTAGCTATCTGACTGATTTGATTGCGTGCGTTTCTATCCCTGAAATTACATTAGATTATTCCGGGTAACTTGTGTTGTTTGAAATTAAGAGCGATTACCGAGTCTTGGACTCTGGATTATTTTTCCTATAATTGTTTAAGACGACATAT
>JACXGJ010006818.1:21688-32970 GCA_016801105.1 Esox niger
ATATATATATATATATATATATATATATATATATATATATATATATATATTTATATATTCACACACACACACACACACACACACACACGCAGGCACACACACATATACACACACACACACACACACACACACACATACACACACACACGTCTGTGCTACACGGCGAATGAATAGATTTCATGAATAGGGAAATATGCAGGCCATGTGTATATCTTACTGTCTCGTGGTCGGACTATTTAACAAAAAATATTTAGTTAAGAATTGCATTCAGGTTGCCTAAACCGTATCATGGAGTGGTAGTTATCAGCGTCCTCATCAGAATCATCATACCACCAAAAACTCTGATTTAGTTCCAACTGCAGCACCAATTGTCCAAATAAAAAGCCAGATCATTTATTAACAACTTCTTTGAATACAAATAAAAATAACTTAATAATAATTATAAAAACTGATAGAAAACAGAAAAGAAACAGACGATCTGTTTGAAAAACACACACATTTATACAGTTGAATTTGACCACCAGATATCATTCAGCAGGTGGGTAGGCATTTAAACACCTATTTAATTGGAATGTCTTGCAAAACAACGTTTTTTATCGATTTGTTTTATATTTAAATAAGGCTTCAACATAATAGTATCTTCGTTAATAAACGTATTTTCTCTTTCGTATTAAAAGCTTGATGTTGCATTGATCTCCTAAAACCTAGATTATTGGCACATACAGATTACCAAAAATGCACGGGCGTGTTCGTGTGTTGCGTGCGCGCTTTTGTGTACCAAATGCACCCACTGAGCTGTATATTTTCCATATGTGCACGCCTGTTGTGCTTAAACATCTTTTATACCTACTAGCCAATAGTTAAAAAACAAAACAAATAATTTCCATCTAGCTGACGTAACACGACGAGTAAAACATGTTTTCAATGGAAGCTAATCTCCATAGCTAATGTCCCAGAAACAATTAACTGCTAGGCCTTATTACATGAAAGTGAAATAGGTCTAATCAGACTGTGATTAAACATCATCTTAGGTAAATACAAATGCACACAAACACGTACGGTCGTACGTGCGCGCGCTCATGCACACACAAATACACTAGCCCCCCCCACATGCGCGCACACGCACGCACACTAGCTGTCATGTCCTACCGCAACATGAATCTGATGCCCTCATGCATCTTTTACGAGCCTCCCAGTTTACACACATTTATCTGTCAAACACCCCCAGTTCACTCCACATCTGAACATACCACTTGATAACACACAAATAGACACACACAGCCTTCACCATCAGTGCTTTGAATGATGAGAGATTCAAAACGTAGATTGAAATGCCATGAAAAACTGACAAGGTTGGTCTTACAGAGAGACATGGCTGTTCTAAACCGTACATTTCTATAGCTGAACGTTCCACAACGTTGAGCCCGACTGAACATGACACAGGTATGATGAACACCAGCTCCATAGGGGTTCAACCGCCAGTCAGCAAGAGTTGTAACGTCTCGCATTCTCCCGCGTTGCGTCAAGCTCTGTTGCAGACAGGTCAAGCTGTCCTGGTGCGTCCACTAGAAACAGACCACTGCGCTGCGTGCCTCCATTTCAACCTCCAACTCTGCTGTTCCCGGTCATTGGAATAAAACCTGCCGTTTCCCTTTGCCTGTCATACCGTCCGGTGTGCTCCTCGTGCGGTTCCTGTTAGCGGTCTCTTGTCCGTGCTTTTAATGCTGCTCCGTATTTGACTAGCAGCCCGGTTATGGATCGACCCTTGCTGAGAGGAATCAGTATGCAGTATGCAAATTACTTCAGTTTCAATCGAAAGGTTCGATCCGTGGTGGAGGGCACGTGTAGGCGGGGTCGGTCAGCCCTCAGCACGTGAGCCTAATCTCAACTGCATCCTGAAATATTTTATTTGAATGATTCGTGTTACTAATTCGGTCAGGATTTTTTTTACCAACAATATTTTGGGTGATACTAGAAATATATCACACATTTGCCTCTTGGTGTTAATATTCAAATTGTTTTAAAGACGTGGACCCTAATCCTGATCAATAGTCTATCCGTGTTGTTGTTTTGGTTATGGTACACAAAAAGCCTATATTTCTCATACAATTTACATGAATAGGGTTAAACTTAATGGGCAGAAGCCTAGACATATATCACTTTATAAATAAAATATAACCAGTAATTGTAAGAAATTGACATTTGTGGAAGAGGGGCTCAGCCAATCATAACGTATTTATTTAAACTGTAGGCCTATAATCTATGGTGGCATTTCAATTATCTTAGAGAAAACAACATGTTAAAAAAAACATATTGTGACCTACTAAAACAACACAAACAAATAAAACATATACAAATAAGCTAAAATATACTTATTCTTGCAGCATATATATATTTATATATATATATAATGCTGTTCATATCAATCTGTTTTTAAACTGTGACACTTAAATCGAGGTTTTATCATATAATGTTTCATCTGAATATCACTCCGCAAATACTGTAAATGATAATAATGTCAGAGCCATGGTGGTCCTCATAGACTAAGAAGAGGAGAGGGTGAGGGAGAGAAGGAAGGAAAAGAGAATGTGAGGAGAGGTAGATGACAGCAGAAGAAGTGTGGAAAGGACTGGGGAGGAGCAGAGGGAAGGATGAGAGGATATGGGAAGGGAAAGACAGCGTAAGGGATGAAAGGACTGGAAAGTGGAGAGGAGAGTGGAGAAGATATTTGGAGGAGGTGGAAGAGGAGAATGGGAGAGAGGAGAAGAGGGTGAGGAGAAGAGGAGAGTGTATTGAGTGGTAGGGTTGCTCTATGGGACACAGGGGACAGAGCCCATCTGTCTGGGTGAGGGTTCGGCCAGCTGAGAGGTTCAGGGGTTAGAGGTCAAGGGTCAGGGGTTACAGACCTCTGGACACATGGGGTAGAAGGCCCCCTGATATTAACGGCCCGAGTATTCAATCAAAACAACTAGCCAATTTTTTTCTGGTCCAGATATCAGTAGGCTAACAGTATTTTCAACATGGACTGTCTGACTCATTTGAAAGGAAGTGTGTCGCACACAAGTGTGAGAGTGTTCTGAAGTATTTACTGTATATATGTACCGTTGTGCGTTTAGTGTGTGTGTGGCTGTGTGCTGATTTATGTGAATGAATGTGTGTGTATGTGTTTGCGTGTGTGTGTGGAGAGGGATCATTGCTTGAAGGTAGGGGGCACAGGGATTAGTAGAAAGTGGTTTTAGAGAAGATGCTGCTAGTGTCTGTTAACAGGGGATTACGATGGTACTATGAAACCTATCTGCTTTTACAGGATTACCTGACACAAACAGAGCCATGCACATTTTCATGAATTAATGCTCAGAGTGGAAGTTTGTGTACAACAAGGTATCACATATTTACTTCATCATTAGACGTTTCAATTGACTTCAGAATCCAATGTTCTAATAAAGGGAAGATGCCTCAAGTATCCCTCAACACTGTGAAAACCGAAACCAAAATGAATTTGTGGCAGTTAGTCAAACAGTGACCAAGTGTATTGTCAGGTACACTGCAGATATTAATCACAACTTGTTAAAGATTAATATTTGTTATGGGGTTAAGATTAAGTATTATTTCCAAGGTTTTGAAAATGTCAAAAAATTAAGCATAAAGGTTTTTGCCTGGGAGGGGAATCGTACTTGTTACCCTCGAAGCTAGCTTAAACACACATCCACAATGCTTAAGCTACATGAATACCTGACTGAAATAACATTCACCATTGCTTCTAGTGGACAGGTTTTAAGGCATTTATGAATGTTTTGGGAATCCGAACAAGTGTCTACTAGAGGTTGAAGGGAATGCGGTCTGTGTGTGTCCACTCTGAGAAGGTGTGTCTATCAATCTGAAACTGCAACCAACAACACGTAGCAATCTTTTTGGTGTGTGAGCAAAAAGATGTTACAGTCTGACTTCAGTAAAAGATAATATAGCCTTTATTCCATGTAATTAAGGTTTAAGGCTTGGGATACAGTTAAAAAAGCTTGTTTAGTTAATGCTCTTGCTTTCCGTAATGCAGTGTTTCAATGGCACTCTACCCCTGTTGTTTACAAATGATGGAACATTAGAATTTTTATGTATTCTATATATTTTTTACCATAAATTAGGCTGGCGTTGCATGGATGGCTATGGCTGAATTGGTTAATTGGTGAGTACTAGCTCAAAGGACTTTAGTCCATATTAAGGTTGACGTTAAACAGTAATATCTTGTTTTGTGTGTTTTAGCGTGTCGATGGACAACTCCTAGTAGATTTAGATGTATGTCTTATAAGTGGATCCTTAATGCCAGTGTTTAGTCATTGTATCAGCTGTGGCCATGACTGCAATAAATTACATTGTGTGTGCGATTTGTGTGGGGGTTAGGGGAGGTTGGACGGGAATTAAATATCTGCGCGTTCCTACAATGTGTGTCTCTCTGTCTGAAACTACAAAACACACATACAAGCACACAGACATGCACACACACACACACACACAGAAAGGGACTTGCCAAGTCGGTGTGTGAGGGGTTTCCATCATTGTGAGCATGTAGAATTAAATCTAATTCAGGTTATGTGCAGCGATGTACCACTGGAGGGGTGGAGAGAGAGAGCTAGGGGGCAGGGAGGGAAGTAGGGAAAGAGAGAGAGAGGAAGGAAAGAGGAGACGGAGTCAAGATGGGGTGGGCCATGAGGAGAGGGGTGGAAAGAGAGAATACCTGGGACTGAGTTAGTATTGGTCCGGATGACTGATAGAGGCTGGTGTAATCACATTACAGAGAGGAGAGGATAAGTGTCTGTCTCACTCCCAGAAAACGGACCCTCTCTACATCCCTTCCTAACCCTCCCTCCATCACACGTTTCCCTCTCTCCAACCATCTCTCTCTCCCTTCAAACATCCCTCCATTCTCAATCCTTTCTCTGACATCTTTTATTCACACTAACACTCTTTCTGTCCCTCTGTAGTCCAACACTTAGTGACCTGAATCCTTGTTAATATTTAGGATTTTGCTTAGTGGGTTAATGTGTATTGAGATACAGATAAGACCAAACCGACGAGCTGCAGTCCACGCTACCCAGAGGCCAAGAGCAGGGAACGTTACAATGAAATCAAAGGGGCACACACGCAAAGTTGAATGAATGGTATTTGTGTGTGTGTTAATGTGTGTGTTTGTGCAGGTTTACTTTCCTGGTGGGGACTTTGGGGTTGAGGTTGATGTTTACACTCAGGAGAGGGGGGTTAGGGTTATGTGTCAAGGATAAGGCTGAGGGTTAAGAGATTGGGTTAAGAAAAATGGGATTCAGAACCCCACAAGGATATTTAACATAACATTTGTGTGTGTGGACATGTCTTACCTTCTGGAGACAGCAAAAGTCAGCAGAAGTTAAGGAAAATATGTACAATTGACCATGTGGGTATATCTCCACAAGAAGGAATAAATAGATTCCTTCTGTCATAGGAATTACATTTAGGGTGAAACTTCCCACTGGGGTTAGGGATAGAGATTGCTGGTTAGATTTAGGTTTAGGCATTGGGGCTAGGTTACGTTCAGGCCTAAAGATTAGGTTATTTGGTTATCAAATTTTCCTAGAGTCGGCCATGTTTGTAAGACTGGACTGTGAGTGTGTGTGTTTGTGATCTTTGGGATGGAAATGTCCAGCTGGCCATCCGTCTGCTGCCTGACCTCTGAGCTCAAGGTCAACAGCCAGTTTCCAAAGTGTTGACCAGCCCACACACAAACACGCACATGCATGCATGCGCACAGACACACTTATGTGTGAATTTGTGTGTGTAAATCCATCCATGTGTATGTGTGTGCTGTGTTTGTACAACTGAGTGTGTCTTGTCACACTTGTGTATGTGTGAGAAATTCTTATGCTGGGGATACAATGGGACCTGTCACAATCCCTTCAGTGAAAATCAGCTTGCATGAATGTTAAACCAGATTGGAGTCAATATTGCATTCATATATTTGATCAATGCCATGTAGAATGAGATGGAAAACATAATTCTTTCATCAAAAAAATAAAAACGTATATATAATGTTATATATACGTTTTAATGTTATTTTCCCACAAAAGCTACAGACTGAGGCCAGAGAGCACAGACTTGTCCTGAATCCACCCCAGAGTTTTGCCTGTTTGCTTTGGGTCGTTGTCGTGCTGAATGATGGTCCTTTACACCGGTCTGACATCCTGTGCACTCTGAATCAGTTATTTTTCTCTCCCGAAGACCTCTAAGTAGTTCATCCTTCAATCCTGACACTGAAAGCGTTTCCTTAGCATGATGCTATCCCCTCCATGCCTCACGGTAGGGGTGGTAGGCTTGCGCTAAACATTGCAGATAAGTAATATTTTGTTCTCATCAGACCATGGAATCTTCTTCCACTTGGTTTCATGTGGAGTCTCCCACATGCCTTCTGGGAAACTAGTCAAGTTTCTAGTGAGATTTTTCATTTAGCCATCCTTTCATACAGGACCCATTTGTGAAGCATCTGGGTTATTGGAGCAGTATGCACAGAGTCACCCAGCTCAGCCCTGGAAGGTTGTAACTCCGTTAGATTTGCCATGGACCGGTTGGTGGTCTCACTGACTAGTGCCGTTTGTTCCCTCCAGTTTTCAAACATGGACCTTACTGTTCTCCCAAGGATATGCAATGCCTTGGAAATGTTCGTATATCCTACTCTTAAATAAACCCAGGATTTATTGTTGTCACACAATAAAATGTGGAAAAGTCCAAGGGGGTGGATACATTTGAAAGGCAATGTAATTGTTGCTACGTTTACAGTACAGTGAGCATTCATCCATGAAACCTTGACTGTTGAATAGATTGTTTTGTGAAATACTTTTGTTTATGACAATACATTGATTGTTTCCTTTCTTTATTGACAAAGAGGAAATGGAAAGATACTGCCAAACAAAGCAAAACGTTGGCAAGGTAAATGACAAAAGAGGAGAGATCCAGAAAAATAAAGAGAGGTGAGGTGATGGAGGAGACAGCGACAGATTCAAAATGAAGTCATGGACACGAGATGAATAACAGATATTGCCAACAAATAAACATTTGGAATTGTAGCCTAGACAATTCAATCATGCTTTTTTAGATCAGCGAAACTGAAGGGACCACTGAAGTTCCTTCAATACAATTATTTAGTTTGGTGGGAACTGCTTATTAGAGGTTATTAGAAGTTCAATATTCAGAAAATTTGTGCAAAAGGACTTAATAGAATATTTGCAAAAGTTGTGAATATCAAAATGTCAGCATACTTGTGTGTTAACATCATTTAGGCATTTTGATATTCTGGATTTTTTTTATAGAACAGCTATTACTTAAGCTAAAAATGAATGCTCTTCCTGACAATTTATTTTGTTAGAAAAGTAAATATAACTTTGCTGCCGCTTATGACCAATGTAAGACTACATCATTACTAAGAATCTTCAAAATATGTGATTTACAGGCTAGTAGCATTTTGGTGTGTCCAAGATGTGTACGCATGCAACTTTGACCGGAGAGCCGTCTATGGAATGGGCAGAATAGACTATTCAAATGGGAATCCCTATGTACAACATTAGGTACATTGCCAAGCCAGACAGTGATTATCGAGTTAAATACATTGATTCTGCTATTCTCTTTGTAGACGCTAGGGCTGAACCTACAAATGTCTCCTTTAAGGTTTTTGTTTAATCTTTTTAAGGATCACTCATTATAGGAGAAGACTAGTGCTGTTATCTTGGCAAAGGAACAGTGCAAAAAGTACCTGAAAACGGGTGCCAATGAATGCATCACAAACGTTTCTGAGAAAAACATTCATGTCTATTTCTCTACAATATTACCTCAGTTAATGGCTCGATGTCTTTCATTTTTAATGTAAAATTAAGGTGGTTACAATTAGAACCACATTTAGCTCTTCTCTCTGTCATAACCATCCAGCCACCATAACTGTCCACAACTCACTGGCAAAAGCCCAGTCTATTTAAATGTAATAGGGCTCACCATAATTAATGGTCAGTTCGCAAATCGTGGAATTTATTCCCCAACCAGATAGACACAATACAGACCTGGATGTGTTTTGATCTGCCTGGACTCAACACATTTCACAGTCAGTATAGTATATAATATCGGTACATGCCATCCATTCCTTCACCTTTTCCTGAACTGTGGTATTCACTTTACAGCAACAACTCAATAAAGATCAACTGAGCATATTGCTGAGGATATGAGATACACATATGCATGTAGGCACACGCGCACACACACACACTCGCACAACACATGCAAAAACACAAGCAGGCACACATGCATTCAAACACACTCACACACACACACACACACACACACACACTCACACATACAACAGATGCACACGAGCACACATCCACTCGAACATATTGCTGCGGATACAGGCGCAGACAAAGCTTGCAATCTGGTAGGCCTGAAGCTAAAATGACCCAATCGATTTGATCTCCACATCCTCCCAATAATGATGAAAAGATGTTAAATTGAATCAAAGTTCAGTTTATCGTTTGGGGTTAAAATCTTTCATTTAATGAATAGAAATCTGCTTTGGGACCTTCTTTTCTTATCTGGTCTGAAATCAGACTCTCAGAAAGACATGATATGAGACCGGAGACTGTACAGTGTGATCATTCAGTAAATATGATATTCCCTTTGATTTTCCTGCAGTTTGTGCTGCTGCTGTATAATACTGTGTAACATAGTTCCACACACAGCACGTATTGTACATGGATAGTATATAAACTGTGGTTCAATACTGCAGTAGCGTTTGAATGATCGGAATCCTTTGTCTGTCTCTCCTGGGTTTCTGTAGCTGAATGAAAAGCTGTTTCAAAGATGTTACATGTGCGTGTGAGTGTTTGTAAATGTGTATGTATGATAGTGTGGGTATTAGTGTGTGTGTGTCCCAGTGTGTGCCTGATTACGTGTACTGTCGCCAGTGTCAAGCAGCGGTGCCTCTGTCTGAAATGTAAGGGTTTCTTTCTGTCACAGAGCGCTTTCTTTGTTTCCATGATTCTGTCAAAACCCTGGAGAAAAGAGTGGGGTGGAGAAAGAGGGGAAGGAAAGAGAGGGGGAGAAAGGAAAAGGGGGAGAAAAAAAATCAATGAGTCCCCCCCCACAGACCACCACAGCACAGTGTCTGTCTGGTAGCAACCATGGAGACAAGAGAAGAAAACACAGAACATGGAGTACAGGGGACAAAGACAGATGGAGAGAGGGAGAGAAAGACATGGAGACAGAAAGATAGAGGGACAGAAAGACAGAGACAGAGAGAGAGAGAGAAAAAACATTGAGACAGAGAGAGGGGGAGAAAGACATGAAGAAAGAAAGAGTGAGAGAAAGACATGGAGACAGAGAGAGGTAGAGAAAGACATGGAGAAAGAGATGAAGAGAACGAAAGAGAAAGGAAAACAAAAGCAGAGAGCAAGACCTTAGGTGTTGTTGTTAGTAGAATGTTTGAAGAAGCAGAGGACGTGTGTATGTGTGTGTGTGTGTGTGTGTGTGTGTGTGTGTGTATGTGTGTGAGTGTGGGGAGGGGTTCTTAAAAGCCTGATGTAGAGCACGCACACACGTACAGAAGCATGCTTGTCAGACACACAGACATTTTCAGAGTGCACACATGTTCAAAGGAGCTGTGGAGCTGTGGGAAGAGGTAAAAGGACAGGCTGGACAGAACGTGTCACAGAAGAGGTAAAGAGGCTTTCAAACAAATAAAAAACAACATAAGAGAAGGATGATGATGATGCTGGGATGATGAGTAGGAGGAGAAGGATGAGTAGGAGGAGGAAATGGATGTGCTTCTTTCATGTCTTTGAGCTCCTAAGGACCAAACAGGACTTTGTGTAAGAAGTGTTCTAATTTAATTAGTAAAAGAACTGGAAACTCAGGTAGAGCTTCAGGAGGGACTGTTTGACCGAAGCTGAAGCACATAAACAGATCTGAATGGACTGTCTACACACGCGCACATTTGCGTGCACAAACATACACGTACACTCACAAACTCACAATACCTTTGTCCTCTCTCTTTCTGGTAGCCTACATCTGGGTCTTTTGCAGCCAAACTCTCTTATTTCATTACTGCAATAAATCTAGATTTCTCTCATTGATCACTGATGGACCTTCTGCAAATAAAATTCTGAATTTGAAAGCTAATGCACAAAAAGCTTAAAAATCAATTTTTATCCCACTAAAGCTGGGCTGTATTGCGAGAAAGCATACAAAAATCAAAAGCAATACATACATTTTCATGAGGAATTATTACTTTGTGCTACTCTGTGCTACATAACTGAGTTCAGCAGCACATGAAACACAGGTTTGGGTGGTTTGAGATGAGACGTGTGTAAAAGTTCAGATGTATGTGAGGACTATTAGATTTATCCTAGTGCTGCCATTAGAGACAGCACTGATGGGAAAAAGAACATCACATCTTAAAGAGATTAGAGGTGGTTAGACACATTACTAAGTGAGGTCATACTGTACCTCCCCAAAATTAGAACCAACAAATCTCACACACATCTCTGCCTGTCTTAGATCATCCCGCAAAACTATTATTAACAACCCTAGAGTACACACACAATAGGTTCATCCCAACACTACAGACAGACAGACAGGCAGGCTGACAGGCAGACAGACAGGCAGACAGACAGGCAGACAGATGGACAGTAACACCATTACTGACTGTAAGGTAATAAAAAAGTTTTTAACGGAGAACCTGTTCACATTTCCTAGGTCATCCGCAAAATAAATCAGGGTCCCATTCAGATACATTGCCAAATATTTTGTGTTATATTTGACCTGGTTTTATTTGACCTGGTTCAACACCTGGTGCTTGAACACAGACTACTGGCACAGAGGCCATGAGTTTTTAACAGCTCTTGAGTGTGTGTGTTCTGTGTATGTGTCTGTATTTGAGCGTGTCTACTGTGTGTGTTCTGTGTATGTGTCTGTATTTGAGCGTGTCTACTGTGTGTGTTCTGTGTATGTGTCTGTATTTGACCATGTCTACTGTGTGTGTTCTTTGTATGTGTCTGTATTTGAGAGTTTCTACTGTGAGTATGTTCTGTGTATGTGTCTGTATTTGAGCGTGTCTACTGTGTGTGTGTTCTATGTATGTGTCTGTATTTGAGCGTGTCTACTGTTTGTGTTCTGTGTATGTGTCTGTATTTGAGCGTGTCTACTGTGTGTGTTCTGTGTATGTGTCTGTATTTGAGCGTGTCTACTGTGTGTGTGTTCTGTGTATGTGTCTGTATTTGAGC
>JACXGJ010006819.1:0-32880 GCA_016801105.1 Esox niger
GCAGTGAGACTGAAGGCCAGATCCCAGGGAGGAGCAGTGAGACTGAAGGCCAGATCCCAGGGAGGAGCAGTGAGTCTGAAGGCTTGCTTAAGGCAGAACTTGCCACTCTGGATCCATGTCACTTGGGGATGGGGCCCTGAATTTGCCCTGTCAAAACAGGAATGGCATGCGGAATTCATTCCGAAACAGAAAATATTTGACTCCCCTTATCTTAACATTTGAAATGACTAGCTAAATCCTTATATATAATCCTAAAAACAGAAAATAAAGCAGTACTTTGGTAAATACGCTCAATAAAACATATTGGTATTGCAGACTGAGCGTTTGGGTCTGGGAGGTTTTCAGTATGCATATAAAACAATGGAAATCAATGTCACCAATCAACAAGCTACACACAGATCGGCATAATCACACATCTTCCCTCAGTATTATCATAATCAATCAGAGAGTTGTCGGGAAAACACGAAAATAAAACAATTTATTTAACAAAGAAAAGGAATCAACACTTTCCTGGCTACAAGATTCAGAAGCAATGTTATAGTGCAGTTGTGCTCAAAAGTTTGCATACCCTTGGAGAAGTGGTAATATATGTACCATCTGTAAAGAAAACATCAGTGAGCAAGCAAAACACTTATTTCATTTCTTATGGGATTCACATTCAACTTTCGGTTATAACAGAATGGCACAATCATAAACAAATAATGGCAACAGAGAAAAAAATTTACTGACTCCAGTTCAAAAGGCTGCATACCCTCAGTTCTTAATACTGTGTATTGCCCCTTTTATCATCAATGACAGTGTGCAATCTTTTGTAATATTTGTCTGCGGCCCTAAATTCTTGCAGATGTTATAGCTGCCCATTCGTCTTGGCAAATTGCCTCTAGGTCATGTAAAGTCTTTGGTCATCTTGCATGAACTGCACGTTTGTGATCCCCCTCAGAGTGGCTCAATGATATTAAGGTCAGGAGACTGTGATCGCCACTCCAGAACCTTGAGCCTTTTCTGCTGTAACCACTGGAGGGTCAACTTGGCCTTGTGCTTAGGGTCATCTTCGTGCTGTCCAAGAATGTCACATGCGTAGCATTCATGCAGAAGAAAGCTAATTGACTGCCAGTATTTTCTGATAACATGCTGCATTCATCTTGCCATGAATTTTCACAACATTCCCCGTGCCTTTAGAGTTTACACACCCCCAAAACATCAGTCAGCCATCACCATGCCGGGGATGGTATTCTGTTCACCATAGGCCTTGTTGACACCTTTCCAAACATAGCGCTTTTGGTTGTGACCATAAAGCTCTATTTTGGTCTCTTCCCTCCAAATTACAGAGTGCCAGAAGTTGTGAGGCGTGTCAAGGTGTTGTTGGGCATATCGTAACCGGGCATCTTTGTGGCACTGGCACAGTAAAAAGGCTTCTCTCTGGAAACCTCGACCATGCAGCTCATTTTGTTCAAGTATCATTGTATTGTGCTCTTTGAAACAACCCCACTGTCTTTTCTAGAGCAGCCTGTTTATCTCCTGAGGATATTTGTGGGTTTATCTTTATATCCCGAATAATACTTCTGGCTGTTTTGGCTAAAATCTTTCTGGGTCTATCTGACCTTGGCTTGGTATCAAGAGATCCCCGAACTAACAACATATTAAAAAGTGATTGAACAAAACTAACTAGGATTTGCAAGGGTTTGGATATCTTTTAATATGCTTTTCCATCTTTCTAAAGTTCCATTACCTTGTTATGCATGTCTTTTGACAGTTTTTTTCCTGCTCCCTCATAGCTCAGTATCTAGCCATCTCAGTGCATCCACATGGGAGCTAACAAACTCATTGATTATTTATACCCAGACACTAATTGCAATTTAAAAAGCCACAGGTGTGGGAAATTAACTTTTAATTGCTATTTTCACCTGTGTGTGTCACCTTGTGTGTCAGTAACAAGGCCAAACATTCGAGGGTATGTCAACTTTTGATCAGGATAATTTGGGTGATTTCTGTTATCATTATGATTTAAAAAGGAGCGAAACAACTATGCGATAATAAATGGCATCATATGATCACTATCTACAAATAATTTTTTTTGCATGATCAGTCATAGTTTCAAAATCAATGCCAAAATCTCACAATTTCTGCTGTACGCCTAAAATGTGACTGTTCACGGTTATATTGACTGTATCTGGTGGATTTTCATAATAAGCATCGTGAATGGGTTTGGGGGTAATACAGATCACAAACCCTTGCACAGTAAAAGTGGAAGGGTTACCACTATTCTCTCGTCTTTTTACTTGATGAAAAAGTCAGTTATAGTCACCTACAGTATATTGACAGTTATTGTGTCAATGTCATTCACAAATGTAGTTGTCATGAAAATGAAATAGCCTTGGCACTGTGTGGCTTGGCAGTGTAACGTTAATCTTCAGTCTCGCTAGAAACTGCATTATTCTTTTGACTACTCCAAACCGTAAGTAGATACTAGTAGGCCTATTACTGGCTAGTGAGCGGTTAAAACGGGCAGTGGCAAAAGCCACACAGTTCATATATGCTATTTGTGGTGGAAGTGAACTTAATAAGAAATGTTTGTCAGTTTAACACAATGCTTAATAGTGTCTAGCTAAATATTCTATCTTGGCATGATGTTAACGCATGATAAAATGATCTTATGTTGGCGCGCAATATTGTAATGATGTAGGATATCCCAATCAGTCGTAATACTCGCATACTAGATTACATACAAATCTGTACTTCGCCATCATCTGATCAGTACATATAATTGTAGTACGTATTATGTAATATGCGACTTGATATTCAACAATTGCTTTCGATTTACATAGTAGTTCACATGGAGGTTAGGTTGGCTATTCGACTGTCTGTGTTTCGTGAAGGAACAAACCAGACATGGAATGATTCTAAAGAAACAAACCCGCCATGTTTCGACTAATTGGTTTAACAACGGAGAAATAGACAGACACTGCACACGTATAGCTTAGTAGCGTAGTGGTTAATGAAACAGCCTGTCTCAAAAGAGCCCCTGGTTTGAATCCAGTGAGGGCAAAACCATTCATCCTTTCTAATCGCCGGCTGAGCTAGGCTTGCCTCGTTCCTTTTCTTGTTTCAAGACGTTTGTTTCATGTATTTATAGACTTCTACAAAAAGCTTAAGAAGAATAACCATTCCTCCCAGAGACCTGCTGGGTAATCAGTGCACAGGGCCTTCTAATACATCTATCTTCTCCCTTACACTGCCTGGCACCTTTACCAACTCAATGTGGTGCAATGTAATGGACTAACTTAATGATTACCGCTGCCAGGAACAACACATTGTCACCCAGGGGGCTCTTGGAAGAAACAATTCTCTGGCAAGCCCTGTTCCTATCCAGTAGGTTTCCAGCATGCTGGTGTTTTGTCGGCAGGGAGGTCGGATGTGTGTAAATCGTGGACTCGAGCTCAAAGGGTGGCGTTTTCAATCCCCGGTATCGGAGACAAAGCTAATTGAGGTCACTGGTGTGCTTTTACATGTGTGTGCATCTGTGTTTCTATGTCCAGTGAAAAGGAGCCAGTAATTCTGTCCGTTCCACACCAACTAGATACTGAGGAAACACACAGCCTCTCACCATTTTCTCATTGATTGTATGTACACACCCATACATTCCTTGCCCTGAAATGAATGCTAAACTATTTTCGGTATTCCTGTTTGTGTGCCTGGGTGTGTGCCCAAAAGCATCTCTGAGTTCATGTACATCGAGAATAATAATTCATTTGATTTACAGAGGATTTCTAACCCCACTGGCAGGGCGTATTCATTTGACTCTCAGGTTCAAAATGTTTATCCACAAATCAACTCCTGCCCAACTACCCTCTTTTACCAGCGACTTGAAGTACCTGTGGCTGGGGAGATATTTTCATCTCTGATGACTTTCATGAAAGATTTCATCAGTTATATAAATCCTTATATACATCTGAAGTAGATACTAATCTCTTAAACATGAATAACCTTTTGGAGGACTGTAATTTCTCTTCCCTGAAACAAGAGGATCTTGACGCAGCACTTCAGCGGGGAAAGTAGTGTATTTGCATTTGACTGGCTACATCACATACATTTTTGTGGTCTTATCCAGCTCTAATTTGAAAGTCCCTGCACAAGAATGCTAGCCAGCCTATTGACATTCTTTTAATTCAACCTCTTATTCAAAGTCCCTGCTCAAATATACACGGCAATTACACATTTTCTCATTGGTGACTCTACTCTTTGCTGTAACCATTACGCCTCTTGCCCAGACCATCAGACCACAGGCAATACATATCATGACAATAATAGCCAAAGACACTAAATACATTGTCTTTATTCACAGATAACATTCTGGATGCAAGTCTCCCTTTCATCTAGAATCCCAGCTATATTGAGCTTGATCTGCATGTTGACCTTCTCTGACTACAGTATACATTTTTATCAGTGTAAGTTGAAATGTTATACTCCTCCTGTTTTCTCCCACTGTTGGACTGTAACTGTAAACAAAAATTATTCCTGGTTGAGCGAGCATTGTGATGAGAAGCAGAACCGTGTGGCAGGATTAGCATCGGAGGGCACGTCTTGATGTTTGACTCTCCTGAACCTTCAGTGGCATTAATCTGGGGAGATAATCGCAAATAGTACATCAAGAAATTGTGATGGAAGAAACATTTGTAATAAAATTCAGGTTAATTCTCCCATTTATGACAGCACATAGGCATACTTTAACACCATGCAACCATTATCAATTAGCGCCGAGCAATTTGTTGTAACTAGCCACTGAATGCTAGTGATTTTGTACTGCATAGGGATATCACAGGCCCTCAGACCACTGCCTATGGAATGACACCATGTTTGGCATGTCATCATAATTTTATGTTTCGATTTTTATTCCCCATCTGTCGACAATATTAGCATATACCTGCATGTGTGTATGTGTGTGTGTGTGTGTGTTTGTGTTTGAGTGCTCGTGTATGCATGTGTGTGTGGCTGTGTGTATTTGTGCGTGTGTGTATATCTCTGCATTCACTGCCTGCTTTTTTAATGCCTTTGATGGTTTAGTGAGGTGCTGTGCTCCTATGTGATTTAAGTGGCGGAGAGAGTTTGTGATTGTCCCTGTATTTAACTGTCCTCTGATTGAAACCCCCAGCTGAGTTAATGGTCCCCGACTTGTTCTTTTAAAGTTCTGTCTTCAGAAAATGAATGTGAAGACTAACACCCACACGCGCATATGCATGCCTCCCCCTGCTCCCTTCACTCCCTCCCTCTCCCATCTATGAGATCCCAGGTGAGACCCCTCCTCACCTCCTCACCCCTCCTCACCTCCTGGTCTTTCCATCCATAACTCTTCTCTAGCCACTCTTCTCTTTTCTCTGTATCTCGTTACTAAGCCGTGTAGAGGACAAGAAGGTGAATGTGTGTGTGCATGTTTGTGTGTGTGCGCGCGCGTGTGTGATGCTGTACAGATACGCTTGTCGTGCTGTAACACAGAGTTCTGACCGTTGCAGTCTGGCCTAACTCCAGCTACCTCCAGTACTGCAGAATCCTGGTGATGATATATGGCTCAGTGACATCTCTCTCTCTCTCTCTCTCTCTCTCTTTCTCTGTCTCTCTGTACCAAGCCCTCCCAGCGGTGCCCCCATTCCGCCTTATGTCTCTCTCTCTTTTTTAATCTACCTCACCCTCCACTTTCCCTCTCCCCCTCTCTCTTCCTTTTTGCTATACTATCCCCCTCTTCCATTAATCCTCCCCCTCCCCTCATCCTCTCCTCCCATAGACTGCAGCACATCATGTAAAGACGCGATAGAAGATTATATGCCAGGCAACGAAGGGATGTTGGAGTGACAAATCCCAGGGAGAAGGGGCCTACTTTGAGCTGTTACAAAACCGAATATTAGCAGAGAGGAAAGAATTGATAGAGAAATACTGGAGCGATGACAGCTGCATCGTGAGTCTCCCTTTACGGACCTAGATGATTTAATAATATTCTGCATGGGTGCCCTAGATTTCAGATGTTAGCCACACGCTGGGATTAACCCCATCACATTAATCAACGGTTATTAGCCACCTCCAGTGCCCTACGTCTTAGAAGCTAACAGGAAATACGACATGTTTAATGTCAGGTTACAGTATTTAAATTAGACGTTACGTCTCATATTCTGAAAGGCCTAAGCTCTATTGTGTTGGCATTTGGACGTGGTATTTTGTAAAACAAAAATCCCATTCTACATTTCAGCCCAGTGTGGTCCGGTGATCAAAGCCGTTATCTCCAGTACGCCTTTTGCACCAGCATGAGTTTGAATCCGCCCCCTGAACGCTTTCAGCGCAGAACTTGATTTTCGAACTATTATCTCTTTTGGCAAAACAAAAGACAGCCTCAGAAATGACTGGTTAGTCTGAATGTCAGGCTCTGTAGCTAACATCAAAGTTCTGTCAATGACGCGGAATTGGACAACAGGAAGTGGAATGGAATCTGAAGACACTGATAATCAGGCTAATCGATTGTTAGATGATGATAGTCATTCATTGTTCACCACCCCAAGTATCTCAGCGTATTTGTTTGTGTGCGCGTGTGTTTACTTTGCAGAAACCTAAACCTTTGCAGACTAAATCTAAATTTTTGCACAGCAGGAAAACCAAATGCCATGTGATATTTATCTCTCCCTATCCGTGTTTCTCTCCATCGTCTTCTGCCCACTCTCTCACTACTCTCTCTTCCATTCTCTGACTTTCGCTGTCTCTCCCCAAGCAGGGTAAAGCCTAGACATGACATTTATCAGGACACAAGATATAGTTCTACCTGCTGTGGGTTTACGGTTCACACAAGCATATAAACTGCATACTAAAACATGTGGATTGCTTTCATCTGTTTGGCACCGAATGTAAAGGATGAGTCTGTGTGTGTGTGTGTGTGGTGTGTGTGTGTGCGTGTATTTCTGTTTGTGTACAGTAAACAAAAAAAATTTAGAAGGTGAGTGTTTTCTCAGCACACATACAGACACAACAGTTCATGCCAACCTGTCCAGTTCAGGCCACCACAGCACTGACAATTAGCTTGCTCTTTGATGCTTGGTATTGAACCTGCAACCCTCTGAGCCAAAGTCCTTGTTCAACACCCATTTTCTTCCTCATTAAATTCCCCATCCCACCACTCGCCATTGTGACTAACGGCTGGTTTAAAGGAATTTTAGTTGTCAGTTTAGTTTTGACTGGTAAAAAAAAATGGCTTCAGATCAGCTTAACCATTAGAAATAGTCACGATCATATAGCATTTTTGGCATAATTTCTAATCCACTGTATCAAACTTGTTTTTCGAGAAGAATGCTGATTACAGTTGTCACTGAAAGATCTGTGAGGCTTTAGCACAAACGCAGACAGCTGATTGCTTGGCACAGATGATTGCTTGGCTCCCGCTTAAATACAGCCAGCGGAGGCACTCAAAGCCAAGTAGCCTGCCCCCAAAGCACTCGCCACATTCCCTCCGGGGAATCCCCATGGAAACCCAAAGCCGTTTTGATGGCCGTCCTAAGTGCCGGTCCAATTTACGACAGCTGCCCTCTCCGCCCTTGATTTAGCTTGAGAGGTTGAGTGAACCGCGCAGCTCACTCGCGGGGTCGGTAACACCTTCTGTGCAATGCAAAGTGTGGTCACGTGTCTCACCCTGGTGGCCTCGAAGTTTCAAATGGAATCAACATGTTTTTAATGAACCAACTCGGGGTTAACACTCTCCCATGCTTGGGCAGGTGCACGGGGAAGTGAGGATGTGAAAGGCAATGGGCCAACGGTTTAGGCAGGTGCGTCCAAACCTGGACATACCTCCCACCCGATTTATATGCAGCCTCGTTCAGTTATTTAGCGTTGAAGTATTACAATCAGGTGTGCTAAATTCGGATGGGTGTGACCCCTGGTATTGGATTCAGGGGCTGTCTACTTTGCTTTTGGACATTAGCCAGTGACTGCTAACACAAGGACAAATCCCCCTACACCTTAAACCCACTTGATCTGTCAACTCTCATTTAGAAGCAAATCGCACTGTCAGCAGTTGACATCAAAGTTGTCAACTGGAAATATGTGGAGTACAGAAAGTGGATGGTCCTAACCAGTGACTGGACTGGATGAAGACGAAAGATCCCCCATGAAAAATAATCTGGCCATAGACCGTATCGACTGTTCAAGGACCTAAATGCTGAGCATTCTTTCTTAGCAATTATTCCGTACAACATCTCCCAATGCAATGCTGTGAGGAATGTTTCATGTGTTGTATTTACATCAGAGAGCCCACTGTATTGGTACATCTCATTGTATTGCAACACCCCAAACAAATATGTCTAATGTAAAACTTATAAATGAATACTTTGAAGTGTTTCCTCCATTACCTAATGCATTTATTAACATTAATTCATACATAGAGAATCTCACAAAAGTGAGTACACCCCTCATATTTTTGTAAATGTGTGATTGTATCTTTTTATGTGAGAACACTGAAGAAATTACACTGCTAGAGTGATAACACTACAAACAGCCATTAATGTCTAAACCGCTGGCAACAAAAGGGAGTACACCCCTAAAATGTCCAAACTGGGTCCAATTAGCCATTTTCCTTCCCTGGTGTCATGTGACTCATTAGTCTTACAAGGTCTTAGACGAGAATGGGGAGAATTTGGTCTCATTGCTCTCACACTTTCTCATACTGGTCACTGGAAGTTCAACGTGGCACCTTATGGCTAAGAACTTACACTGTTATACAAGCTGTACACTCACTACTTTACGTTGTAGCTAAGTGTCATTTCTTCAGTGTCAAGATATTATCCCATTTTTACAAAATTGTGAGGGGTGGAATCACTGAGATACTGTACATGACTGCCTTTGTTAAAAAATGTAAGACTTGTAATTACTGTTAGTTAATATTAATATTAGCTGATGTTAATTAATGTACAATTACTGTAAATCATTACCATACTTATTAATTGTCTTTCTGACATTATTTAATCATCCCTATCTCAATAATAGAGATGCTTCCTGAATTATACTTTATCTTTTTCAATTAATAGGGTTCAGTGATATCATTTGATGTGATAAGTCTTCTTCCCCTTCTGGAGGAGGGTAACTAGCACCGCCCTGCTTCCTTTGGAAAAGAGGATGTTTCAAACAAGGATACACAACAAATGCTTGATTTCGATCTGCAAAACAAAAAAAGTTATTATATTATAAACACTGGTGGTGACTGGTGGACAACCAGTTAGGATTTTTAATACACTGTAGGTATTATTGAGCTTTAAGAGAAAGGTTTATAGCTTGGATATAAAAATGGGTGATCCACCCAAAACATTTGTGTGATATATTGTTAAATAATGTTAAAGAAGTATTTGTGACAACACTGTCTGTCTGTATTGCACAGTTGTAATAACTTAGCTAGCTGTGTGAAATATGTTGAGAATAGGGTTGACACTAATGTCAACTAAAAACCCAGCTACGCTCTGTCTAGACAGGCTCTTGCTATCTAGTTATATTTATTCCTTTGTGGCAAGGTAGCAAGAAAAATGTGTTATGTAATGTGATTTATGTTATTATGATCTCTGATAAGAACACAGTATATACACAGAGCTCTGCGGAAATACTGTTATCCTTGGTAAAGATAAGCAGAAAAAGGTTACGAAAAAATAGAATTGTTCATCTACTTGATCTTACAGTTAGAATATTTTAAATCAAACCATTAATTGAGGTAAAATTAACACGTTTTTGCCTTTTTTGTCTTGAGCAGGTGAAAGGAATACTCACTTTGAGTCAGACCAGGTGATTGTTTCGAACGGTCAGTAATTTTCCACTTGTTGGCCCTGACAATCTCCTTGGTAGCGATGGTCAATGATGTCTGTGGTCATTGTCCTGCGTCCTGATGAAATGCCGTCCGGTGACTTTTGAAGACAAGGTGTTTCTGTACACTTCATCACACTGCTGTCAGCACTTTGAACATTAATGAAGAGTTAAGGAAAAGTGATTCTGTTCCGGTGGCAGCCGCACATACCCAATCCTAACACCATGTCACGGTATTTCATGATGAGATGGGGTGCCTGGTACTATCATTCTCCATTAGGGCCTACTGTTCATTTTTCACGCCAAACAGCTGCCGGTGCTACGTACAAATGTGAGATGCATCGTTGTAAACTGCCATGAATAACAAGGTCCCCTGATTCAGTCCTTCACCACTTTTTCTGTAACTTTTGCTTGCCCTGACCTTTGACTCCGATGAAGCACAGATGACCTTGCGTACTGCGCAGTGCAGCACGTCAATCCCTTACATCGGCGCATGTGGCAAACACAGATGTTGCAATTTCTAGCAAAAAGGTATGAAGCTGTTGACGTTGCGTGCGCCCTAACAAACCCGCTGGACATTTGCGGTAATGACAATGCATTGTTGGGAATTTGTTGTGTTTTCGTGATGAGTTTGTGGCATGCAATATTTTCAACATGCTGAATCCTAAAACATGACCATGTCACGTGATAATAACCAACGCACAAATACAGGCAAGTCTTAAATGGTAGACGCATGCGAGCCTATTGATGAAAAGACTGCAGTCTAGCCATAGCTTTGTTTTAAATAAATCTGTGAGACCAGTGACTGAAATGTTGCTATATCAAATCTGTCCTTGAGCAAGGCACTTATCCCATTTGCTCCTAGGTGGTTGCTGGAATGTGTTCCCAATCATATTTAATTAGTAAAATGCAGTTAAATATATTTGAAGTTCAGATATAATAATTGATAAGGAGACGACTTATCTTGACTCGTTGAAAGATTTGGCTGAGTGCCTTTTAATAGGGAGAAATTGCAGAAATTGATGCGAGTTTTCAAACCTACTTTTCCGAAGGCGAACAAAGGCAACAATTTCAGGTGCATAGCGAGCTGCTAATCGCTCTCCGGATGAAGTCAAGAGTGGAATAGACAATGCTCAGATCATCATTAAAGCACCATCCCAAAAGGAGTTCATACGTGTGAATACGACAGCCTTCCACTCAGTTCATTAGCTGGTACAATGTGATGCATAAAGACGCTGCTGAACGTGGTGCCCAGTTGGAACATTCATTCTACAGAACAAAGATCAAGTCCTTTACATCAATGAGGGAGCTGATTAGGATTATAACAGGGCCTGGGATCTACAGTCACTTGAAGCACAGTGTATTTTCCATTGATTAAAGAACAAAACTTGAATTGAATGAATCAGAATCATACTGTTTTCATACATACAGACAGACATGTATGACTGTTTGGTAAAGCATACATGGTCTATGAGTTCAAACATTCTAAATTCGGTTTGTGAGTGGAATTTTTGAAATATTGATATGCAATATTTATGAGGCCCCTGGCCTGTGCTTAATAAATGTTTTATGGGAACTTTTAATAAAAAAATGTCAATAGATCCAGAATGGTTTTATTGATAAACTATTGGAGGGCATATAATTCGAAAGCTGAGACTCACAAATTTGAATATGTTCTGGTCTAATGCTTACAAGCCACATAGAAGCGGTTCTCCTTTTTATGGATTAGGACATGTTCAATAGAACGAGAGTGTCTGATGGATTAAAACATTATCAACAGAACAAAAGGAGAACTGATTTATTATGGCATTATCAATAGAACAGGTGCAGATGTGAACATAATTAATATCAAAGCACAGAAAAATTCCCAGTGGAATAAAGAAACAATCCTTGACTTTTGAGGAATCATTGGAGCAGATCTATTTGTCTAGTCTCTCCTGCATCACAGCCATTGGTCTGTAGCGGTTAGAATGTGGCCCGGGTCTTTTCTGTAGCATGCCATAGGGAACAGCAAGGGGACTAAAAGCTACTGAGACTGGTACTCAGGCTAATCAGTGTTTATTGTTCACCACCACAAGCATCACTTTCAGCTGATTGCTGTGTTAATGTCAACAGATGTGTGTGTGTGTGTGCATTCTGGGAAAAACTCAACAATTAATTCCTGTATTTGCACCAAAGGAAAACTAAGTGAAAACATAATGTTGCCAATTGTTTATCTACCTCTCTCCCTCACTTTTTATTCTCTTGCTCTTTCTGCAACCTTTCCCTCCCTCCCTCGCCCCTATTCCCTCCTTCAAACCTCTCTTTCTTTCTTTCCCCCCCTCTCCCTCTCTGTCTCTCATTTTCTCTCTCTCCCACTCTTCGTTAAAGGGGCTTCTGGCAACCTACCCAAGGTAGCTGAGGATGCAAGATGAATCCCAAACTGACAAAGTGAAAAATGTATCGTTCTTTACCTGAGCAAGGTACACTAACTGTTCCTATCATAGAAGCAGCTCACTGCAGGCTGGCTCAGATTGGGAAGCAATATCTTGGTTTGACCTGGTGTGCAAATTGGCAAATGTCCCTTGTCTGAAGAAAAGTAAAGCATGGAAATTACATTAATCAGGAAACATCCTGTTATGTTCTGGGTTTCTACTGGAGTGAAAAGATCACCTATTTGTGTATGTGCTGTGGATTATCTGTTTCTGTCTGGCACAGATTGCAGTGACTGTGTGTATATACAGTAAAGAGAAAATAATGAGAGGGGGTGTGTTTTCTTAGTTGCTGTTTGGAGTGGAGAGTTCAAAGATATTTTTATTAGCTCTTGTTCTGAGTACGCACACACACACACAAACGCACAGTCAATTCTCCACACCACTGACCTCAATTAGTTGTCTCTGTGATAGACCGTAGTGTGTTCTCCTCAGAACATAGACACAGAGACAGAAACAGAAAGAGAAAGAAAGAGAGAGATAAGGAGGGGTACAGAAAAAGAAAGACAGAGGAGTTATATAAGGCCAGGGAAAAGAAAGAGAGAATATTAAGTGAAGAACAGAAGAAGAGCCCAGGAAACACACACAAAGCTGTGACCTTGCATTCAATTTGTGTTATTGGCTTTGTCCAGTGTGTGTGTGTGTGTGTGTGTGTGTATGCGCGCGCATACATGTGTGTGTGTGTGTTTGTGAGAGTGTGTGTGTGTGTTTGTGAGAGTGTGTGATCGTGTGTTTGTGAGTGTGCGTGTGTGTGAGTGCGCGCAGGTTTGATGGGTGTATGTGTTTAAGTTCCACCATCCTCTCTCACCCCTCTCACTGCTCACCCCTCCCTCTCTCACCCCTGTCACTGCTCACCCCTCCCTCTCTCACCCCTCCCTCTCTCACCCCTCTCACTGCTCACCCCTCCCTCTCTCACCCCTGTCACTGCTCACCCCTCCCTCTCTCACCCCTCTCACTGCTCACCCCTCCCTCTCTCACCCCTGTCACTGCTCACCCTCTCTTCTAGTCCTCTGTCTTTTCTCGCATCCCCGGCCTTCTGTCCATCAATGCTTCACGTTTGCATTACCTTGATTTTCTGTTACTGTAGCAGATGTGAATCAGAATGCTATGGAGATTGTGAGTGCTGTAGTCATTTCCCTTCGTCTGCAACAAGCCATGCATTTAGTAGGACACGCACACACACACACACACACACACACGCCCTCTCTTCCCTGACGTGTCATTAGCTTTGGCTCCTGGAAGTTAAACGGGTTTTCTGCCCTGTGGTCACGCATACACACACATGCACACACACCCACACAAAAACACACACCTACAGATACACGCACATGCACACACTCTCACACTCACACACACACACACAAACACACACACGCACACTAACATACACACACGGAAGTTCAAGGGGTTTTCTGTCCTTGGCCAATATCATCACAGTGAATCAATAGAGTCATCGCTCAAAGCCAGGAAAGGGAGAGTGTGAATCGAGAGAGACAGAGACACAGAGACAAAGACAAAAAGACACAGACAGACACAGACAGAGAGACACAGACAGAGACACAGACTAAGAGACACAGACAGAGAGAGACAAAGACAGTAATGGAGAGAGAGAAGTGGGAAGAATAAAGTAGTAAGGAAAGTCAGAGGTAGCAGACACAGAGGAAGGGAATGGAAAAAAGAAATGATGGAGAAAAGTGTGTATTATTGCAGAGCCACAAAGCTAACTGGAAAGATGGATGCAGTGAGGTGAACTTGTCAGGTGGGTAGAGACGGAGGGAGTATTGGAGGAAGGGGAGGATGTAGAGATGGTCACGGTGAGCTTTAGTAGCAGTACATATCCTAGAATAGGAACACATTGCACACAACATCATGGCAGCTCAGCACATGGCAATATAAATATGAGCTCTGTTGCAGTGGCATGACGAACGATGGAGCGACTCCATGCCTTTATGACACTACATCGTCGTGCTATTGGAGCGGGTGTTGACCTCTGAACTAGACATGTTCATCCTGGTTAACTAGTTCCCGCGTCGTGTTCTGTATGTCTTTGATGGAGGTAGCCTGTAACGAAAACATGATCATTAAAGGCTTCAGTTATCTGAAGCTGTAAAAGATACTTTGAAGACGTTTCATTCCAGCCCATGACGATCGAGGGAATCTTCGTCCGGCCTTTACTTCAATACATAACGTTGCTATTCAACAATAATATCTTATTGTAGTTACGGTGATAATGACGATGCTGATGAGGGTGTAGGCCCATCGTAATAAGCGCGACGCCTCTGTTTGATCATTGCTTAGGTAAAAGTGCACTGCAGTCAAACGATCATCCATCAGATATTGGTTTTCAGACCAAAACCACCACCTTACAGTCAGTCTGCTGAACCTCTGAACCTGATTCTGATTGGGATTGTGGTTGGTGGTTGTCTTTTTGAAAGAGCTCGGTCCTTTTAATGGATACTACTGGAATAAGATCCAGCACCGTTCAGATTTTCCTCAATTTGTTCTGGCACCTACTTTTTCCATCTCTGTGGTGCCTTGCACTGTAATCATTCTGCTAAAAGCGTTCGGAGTTCATAAAGTCGTCTTTTCCCGCAGCCTCTTGTAGCCTCATCACCGCCTGACAAGAGTGTGAAAGTTGTAGCTTTTTTCCCGTGTTTGTGCTACCAATTTACTGTAATCTGTTCGCGTCGATTTGCCAACTGGAAACATGTCTGTCGTGTGCCCAAAGGTTTTCCGGGACCTCCTGATATGCAAATTAAGCACGCACTGATAGGGTGATCATGTGATGGGACAGAAACTTGAATTTCATTGCTCAAATGCAGACACTAAGGCAGCGCTGAAGACAACGACACATGATGAGATGATGGTTATCATTTCCATGTATGCACAGCATTCAGCAGACACAGTCTGACAAGGTGTCTTTGTAATGTTGTCAAATGGCCACCAAGACTTCTGAGGCAATGACACTAGTCAGAATGAAATGAGAATGTTTGTTGTAGTGGAATGACTGAAGATGTGTGTGTTTTCTTCTCTGTTTGTGTGTCTGTCTGTGTGTGTCTGTCTGTGTATGCCAATGTGTGTCTGTGACTGCCAATAAAAAAAATGACTACATTTATTTTAACAAATACAGTATTCTCTTCTCTAGTGTCAAATTTCTGTTCTAATTGTGTATATAGTCAGTTTATAATGGTCATAAGGTACGTTGGAGTTTATGTGACATGGTCAATATACATCGGTGTAAATCTAAGGGCTGTTTTATTGTATGCAGTATTGACTGTAATGATCTTGATTTATTACATTTAGAAAGTAGGAACTTCCTCATTGAGGAAAAACTTCTGGGCAAGCACTACAAAGATATTTTGCCATAACCTTAAGGGAGAGAAATGGGAGAAATGTGCTTTGAACAGATAAGTTCAGTACCACTGGTCTTCTCTAGAACCTGCAGGTAATACAGTATACTCTGTTCATTGGAAGCACATTGTGGGTTATGGGTGTTAAACTTTCCATTAGCGAGCGAAAACACAATCCGCAGTGGAAATAAGGGAAGGTAAATAGAATAACTGATAAGGCAGTTTATTCTCACTAAAATATAGCTCTGTGTTGGAAGAGTACCTCTTTTAGACAATGATTTAGGAGTAACCCACAGTCACTAAAAAGTACAACTTATTTTCATTTTTTGTGCTGCATCTCTGCATGTCCAGAATATTATGCAAAGCTATGTATCAGTTGCATAGACCTTTCCCTGTACTGTTACTACTTGATCGGCTACTGATGAAACCATTTCTATAGTTGTGCTGTAGTAATTACTGAATGTAAACAACACCCTTAATAGTGAATGTTTCGTTCAATGAGGAAACATTTTGAATGTTTTAGTCAAGTACATTATTTGCACACCATGTCTCATTTCAAAAAATGACCTGGTCAAAGGAAAGGAGAAAACAGTCGTTTGCTATCTGTTGTAAACTGTAAAATGCTTGGTGTGTTTGTATGTCTCTGTGTGCGTGTGTTTAGTCTCTTTGAACACATATACACTCATATAAGCAAAGAGGAAGGAGTAAAGGAAGTAAAGAAAAAAGTGAGGATGAGAGGAAAACAAGGGAGAGGAAGAGGGACAGTGGAGAGGAAAAGAAAGAGACTGAGAGAAAATAGAGGGGAGAGGATGAGAGAACAGCTAGAGAGTGGTAGAGAAGAGAGGATTAAAGAGATGGAGTAAGAGAGATGATGAGAGGGAGAACAGCGAAAGAGGAGTGAAGAGAGGATAAGAGAGAGAGAGTGGGAAAGAGAGGGAGAGAGAGATCTGCAGCAGTCCGATAAGTGTTTCTACTGGACAGTGTGTAAACAGCGAGGATGGGCTGTTCTAACTGGAAAGATTAACTCTGCTACTCTATTCATTAGGTTTTCCGACACTCAATCCTCTGTACAGCATCTTTAGTCTAGTCAGATCTTTTGCAACCTTTACCAGCAACTCAGTCCTCATTCTACAGCAGACATAAACGGTGTCCCAAATGGCAAATACATGCTGCACTACGTTCGACTTCAGACGGTTTGGGACACAGGGCTTATTTGGCACTGCTGTTAAAATCCCCTGAATTCCATGCCCCCCCATTCCTAAGTAGTTGTTTGATGAGAGGTGATATTACAAGCTTTAGCGGCGTGGCAGGACTGCTAACACACTGCTCACTGACACACAGTCAGACACGCCCCTGTGCAAGTGACAGACACATACGGCTGTTATAAGGATATGACCGCGTGTATGAGTGAGCCTACCTGCCTGTCTGAGTGTGTGCGTGTATGTGTGTGTGTGTCTATGTGTGTGTGTGTGTGTGTGTGTGTCTATATGTGTGGGGGTGGGTCTGCGTCTAAATTCCACAGCTGGCTTGTCTCTGGAGCTAAGCTCAGTCGGTGCTTGTCAGTCTGTGGATGGGACCAGATGCCACTGGAATGTGAGTTTTAGGGCCAGTAGGGGGCGCTCTTCCCTCTGGAAGAAATCCAAATGCCCCAGGGATTTTGATGGTACGTTGCCCAAAACAGGATGCTGTCTTTTCAGATGGGACATTATGCATTTGTGTGTGTACTTTCATGTTTGTGTTAATCCTGTTTAGATACATTTCTATTTTAATTGCCTTTTCGATTCATGTTTAATCCCTATTATTTCTATGAATCCCTTACATCAGACAACATCATCAACAAAGAATAGGGTTTCTGGCAGCCCTGACTGCAAACACATAAGTGGATTGTGTAAGTGTAGTTATAAATAGGTTGTTTGTGCCTGGCAACCTCTGCTTTGGTGGGAAATGACAACAGTGACAAGAAATCTCCAACTAGGGTGATGGCTGTGTTCTGACTTCACACCAGGCAAAGAGGAGTGTGGGCCAGACATTTTTATCCACACACATACACACACACACACACACACACACACCTGTCACCAGATCAACAAGTCATTTCACACCCTGCTAGGTCAGCAATCTATAGTGATCATGGAGAATTTGAGACAATGCTCAGACACTGTGTTGGAATAAATGGGTTACTCTGTATCTGTGTGTTCTTAGACAGGTGTAATGAATCAGAACATGGTCCATTTGAGACCTGTCAGACAAGACTTACAGTAGTGTCTTAAAACGCCTGATTGGAGCCGTCATTGTATTTGACACACACACGCACATATTCCGTGCACTTCTGTGTAGACGCTCCAGTTTTGGATTCAGTCGGAAATGAACAATTCATTTGAACTGAGTTTGAATAGGCCTCACCCAGTAAGAAGCAGAATTTAGACAAAACTATTGAAGGAAGTCATATTTAATTCAAAGTGACTGAAGACATAAACCCTGACATTTCCTTTCCTTTTTCTCAAATATTTAATCAAAAGAATGTCACTTCTCATTGCCAAATTATATTGATTATTACAAAAAATCGGTCAAAAAGATTTTTTATTTGATATGTTGAGATTTCACCTTGCGTTGTTTTGATATCAAAAAAACATTAATGTAATTATTAATTCTTATTAACAACTCCCAACATTATCTTTCCAGATCACTAGAATAACTAAACATTTTTCAGTTAAATACGTTTTAAAATGTAATCGTCTTATTTGTATGCTACAATATTCGATTTTTTAAATGTAAAAATCATTCTGGTTATATGGATAAGCAGTTGGTGTGTAGGTCGTGCGTCGAGCAAGGTAAATTCAAACATCAGGGTTATGGGTTAATTTAATTCAAATTCAAAGTGGAATTTTGTTCAATTAGGGGATTGAACAACCAATCTTTGATTTGAACTGTTGCCGTGCTTTCGACGGGCGCTTTCAGCACCGTGGACAGCGTCCAGCATATAGGCCAGAAATTGGCGGATTTGTCCATCCCTTGTCACCATGTTGAAACGATTTTTTTCCAGTTTTGTTATCCTTAAGTCCGCATCTCCCTCTCTCCCTACCTCAGACCCCTCCCCGTTTTCATAACAACTTTGCTCTCTACCTCCCAAGGAGCCTTGTCCTATGAAAGACATGAATGAATTGGGAAAAACCCAAGTAGTACATTCTCGAAATGAAAGATCAAAGGCTGTATGTGGACTCCGAATCTGAATTAAGAGGGTGCATGTGTTAAGGGGATTAAACTGAGTAATGTTGATGGTTCGTTTGCTAAAATGCAGTGAATGGGCTTGGCGGCAAGCTGCAGGCCTCCACAGCAGGCTAGTATCGACATCAAAATGATGCGTCGTGAAAATTAAATACTGGAGCTGAAACAAAAACCTAGAGTTGTCATTTTAAATGAGAAGATAACAGCGCTCTTTGAAATCTCACGTGGTAGAAGTGCCACACACACACACACAGACACACACAAACACACTCACACACAATCAGGCGCGTGCGCGAGGGCAGCTGGGCTTCTTTCAACCCGTGCTGGTGAAAGACTGACAGAAGCGGGGCGACTGTTCTCAGTTGCACGCGCTCCCCTCTGTCTCCTCTCATCCTCCGTCGATATCTAGCGTTCCTCTGCCTTCCTAATTTATTTATGAGTTCTTTAACTTAGAGAAAGAAACAGACAGCAACCGGACTGCAATACCAGCGTAATGTAAGAAAACAACAAGGCAAGCAAAGAGGGGAACGAAAAAAGAGGGAAAGAGAGCGAAGTATGCGTTTTTCTGGCGTGCGGATGTCTCTCTTATCTTCCTTTCTTGTAGACTCGGTGCACCGTGTCTTTTCTTGATTGGTTTCAACTTGAAGAGAGAAAACAACTACATCAGCTGGACTTTATTATGAAAAGAAAAACAATCCGAAGACAAGAAGGCAATAGCCACATGTGAGAAAAAAGGAAAGGGGGAGCAATGCTTTCTCCTCTCTCTTTTTTCCTCTCTTCTCTCTCGGAGCGACAGAATGGAATATTTTTCTCTCCCTGGTCGATGGATGTACTACTATTACTTTATACCCGGAAGGAATCTCCCATCTCTCCTTCTTTTTACCGGGAGATTTCTACCGCTGTTGGTCTTCCTTCATGCCTCCCTCCTCCACCCCGACCCGTGCCTCTCCCACCCTCAGCCATGTCACATCCTGGCTCGGATCGGACACACGGTTCGTCTCGGTGTTCTGCTCCCAACCAGACAACCAGCTAGGGTGCAGAACGCTCTCAACAGAGCCTTGACCAGCCTGAAACACCAGACCGGAGATGGAATCCCGCCTCTTCTGCCCTACAACCTCACCCTGGAGGTAACGGGTCCATTGGTGCTTCCATATTCATTCATTCATTCAACTGAAAACTAGTCACTCAGTTGCTTAAATTCAAATGAAATAAACTTTATTGAGCCAAAACCAAATTTCTTACAACAGGAAGCCTTTCAAAGTGAAACAGTAAAAATAAATGGGTGAAAAAGCTGAATGTTTTTGCACACAAATCTATAGTCATAAGAAACAATTATGAAACAATGGTTGAATGACTAATGCAGCAAAACAGTTTGAAATAATGAAATTCTATTGATAAAATACACAACATGGCTATGACAACTAAAAGCACCTTTTAGGAGCACATTTGAAAAGGTGTGTCTTAATATAGTTTTTGAAACAGTCAGTAGTTTTAGAGACCCTCGGATTATCTTCCAGGCAGTTCCGAGGAAGAATGCCATAATGCCTGAAAAGGGCAGCCCCAAACGTTTGGATTCTGGCCCCTGGAACACCTGAAGACTTCCATGGAATCTAAGTTACCGACCAGGGACTTATCTTTTAGTGTGAACAGCCATATTGCATATATAATCCCACCCAGTAATTCCTGGAAACGTGTACTGTGGTTAAAGCAAACAGTCTGTAATGTCTGACTCATTAATTTGACTGTCTACAGGTGGTTTCTCGGTCCCCGTCGGGAGGGGATCCCGTCTCCCTGTCCAGGTGTGTCTGTCAGGAGCTGGTGGTCCGAGGCGTTTCAAGTGTCTTGGCTTTCCCACGTTCACCTGAGGAACTCATCAATGTCGACTTCCTGTCCTCCTTCCTGGAAATACCTTTCATTTCCCTGCTGGAGGACCTAGAACCGCTTAGAAATAAGGTAAGATGTTGAACCGTTCTAGTTGTCAAGGTAGAACCTGTTAACACTATGAGTAGAAACCCTGAGGTAGACCCTAGAACCGTTCTGAATTAAGGATAGAACCTTCAACCTCGAGGAGCATGAAACACTGGGATGGAAGTTTGGTCCTTGAATCACAGAGAACTAAGCTATAGAAACCGTTTACTGCAGGATTAGAAGCCATCAGAGATAAAACACAGAGCCTCTTAAAGTTAAGCGATGATACAGTGACACCTTTTATATCATTCATGGAGAATATAGAGCCATTCAGGGCATAGCAAGAACAGCCAGCAAGAGAGACAGCGTGTGTGTCTGTGTGTGTGCCTTGTTTTTGTGACACATATACGCCTGAATCACGTTTAGTATTTACAGAATGGTTTGTAACTGCAGCTGAACATACAGTAAAATAAATTGTGCACATCTAGTGGTTTCTAATGGATTAGTTTCATATCTGTACAGACACAACAAGTGTGTGTGTTTGTATTCCTAGCGGCAGCCTAAGCTGTGTGCCAGTCAATCAATCTCAGCCATATCCTCCTGTCTACAGCTGAGCAGTCAACTGCAACACACAGACACACACAGACACACACAGACACACACAGACACACACAGACATACACAGACACGTGAACAGACAGACACGGAGACACACACAGGCATGCACAAACATACACATATCCAGAAACACGCAGACAGACAGACACACGAACACACACACACACACACACAGACACACAGAAAGACTCAGGAGAAAAGAAAGAGAAGATAGAGAGGGAAGAAGAGAGAGGGGAAGAGGAGAAGAGAGGGAGAAGAGGAGAGGGAGGGAGGGAGGGAGGGAGAGGGAGGAATAGGCTGAATAGAGTGTTATCTGTCATGCTGTGGGAGAAGTGAACCATTCACTACTGAACTCTGTCTGTCTGGTGGTGGGCACTGAAGGGAAGGAGGAGGAGGGAAGGAGGAGGAGAGGAGGAGGGAGACAGGAGGAGGGGAACAGGAGGACGGGGAGAGAAAGGCAGGCAGAGCGCAGTAAACTCAGCAGTCTCAGATAGTATATCAGGAGGGGTGATCCCATATCAAGGCTGTCCATCCATCTCTCTGGCTCTTTGGCTATATTTGTTTATGTTTGTGCATTCCTACAGCTCATGGATGAGTGTGTGTGTGTGTGTGTGTTTCTGTGTGTGAATGTACAGAGCAACACACCTAGAAGTGGTGTGACTTGGCAGATAAGAGTGAGAGAGTGATAATTCCTCCTAATGTACATTAGATAATTAGAATGATAGAACAACCTGATCACATAAATCACACTGACCAAGAAGAGGTTGAGGGAGGACAGGTGAGATGAGGATGGGATAGAGGAGAGGAGACGAGGAAGAGGAGGGGGTAGAGGAGAAGAGGGAGACGAGGTAAGGGGAGAAGATGGGGAGAGGAAAGGGGAGGAAGAGTATAAGAGGGACAGGAAGTGCTTCATCATCAGTATCCTCCCAGGTGCTTTGGCTAGTCTGTAAGTAGTAATGCTTGCTTCCCAAATAGCACACTATTCTCTATGTAGTTTACTACTTTTGGCCGGGGCACTAAAAAGGGAATAGGGGGCCATTTGGCATTGCATTCCAGAGGGTTGTTCCTGGCTGGTCACATGCTCAGCTAATCATGTTATTTCTTTTTAGCTGTTGTTATGATTAGATTGCCTTGTTTAAGGACCAACTCTATTCCACTGTGATCTGTCTATCCTGCACTTTTCATTTCCTCCCGTTCTTCCCCTCCTCCCTCACTGTATAGAGGAGGAAGATTAGGACATTGAAAAGCTAATTTGTCTCTCTGAATGTAATCACTTTTAATCCTCAAAACCTGGTGATGAATGAGTGGAAGTGCTGTTGCCTAGGGCTGGTGTTTCACACACACACACACACACACACACACACACACACACACACACACACACACACACACACACACACACACACACACACACAGACACACACACACACACACACATACACACACATACAATCAGAAACATGCATACAAAAACAAATTCTAAATACATTCAAGTGTATTTGCTGTCACATTGAAATACAAGCCAAGTAATGAAATCGGGTTAGCCTCATCTATATAAGTACACATTTATGACATTAGAGTCAACCTTGGACAAACATTGATTTTTTTCATCAGACAGAACAGGAGAGTCCAAAACTCTTCACTTTTGACTCATCTGTCCATAGAACATTCCTCCAGAAGTCTTGACAGGTGCTTCTAGGAGCTTTTTGAAAATCCTTTCCAATAGCTTGGGTCTCATTATGTCTGGGTAAAAACGGACTAAGTATTCCACACTATTGACCACATTTCAACAATCCAGCCCTGGAATGTTAGTGTGATGGTTTGGGGATGCTTTGTTTTATCAGGAGCATAAAATCTGCTCTCTATCAGAAAATTCTAAAGGAGAATGTCAGGAGATCTGCTTTGAGCTGAATCTGAAGCGCAGCTGGGTCCTGCATCATGACGTTAATCCAAAACACATGCATAAGTCTGCACAGATTGTCTAAAAGAAAATACATTTAAAGTTGTGGAATGGCAGGCTCAATGGAAAAAACTTAACATATTAAAGGAAGGACCTCAAACAAGCAGTTTATGCAAAAAAAACTACAAATGTCACTGAGTTAAAGCAATTCAGCCTGGAGGAATGGGACAATATTATTCTGCAGTGATGTAAGAAATGTATCAATAACTGCAGGACGTGTTTGGTTTCCGTTTCTAGGGGGCATTCGTGTTCTCGCAGGGGGCGTTGGGTGTTGCATAATCTCTGTTCAAAAGAAATAGTCAAAATGTAAAATCTAAAAACTGTATGACTCCTGTGCTATTCGTTCACGCCAACGTCCATAATTTAATGTCAGGTTTTGGTTTAAGATCAGAAAATCCTCCGTGACAACAACACGTGAAAATGGACAAAAACACGAGGACAAAAACTGGTTCTGTGCACTGGACCTCTTACTGGACCTCATCCCGCAGGCGTTTCCGACCTGTCCGTTCATGTCTGAGGAGCATCGAAGGTTACATGCCCCCTTGCCTTGTTCATGCATTACGCACAGAGCGTACATGGAAGGTACCCAAGGGTTCTGGTTATGTGACCAGTTCTGTCTGCAACCAAACCTGCTCGGGGTGGAGCGGTATCCAAGCAGTGGCTATCTCCTTGGCGTATGACAACAAAGGGCGCAGGTCGCCTAACAGGGTCTGCCCTCGCTCCGATAGGCTGGAGTTTTAAGGGAGGACTGGTAGTTTAGCTGGTCATCAGGCTGTTTTCCGGTGTTCTGTTGCCTCGACGCCACGGCCCTCAGCCAAGGTGGTAGCTGTCGGCTGGGAGAGGGGAGGGTGGATAGGTAGCCGGCGTATTCCCACATCGTCCTAGGGGACTGGCGTTAGTCTAAGCTGGTTTCCCTTGGGAAGGATATTGTGGGCTGCCTGGTTCACTGTCCACTAGGCTGGCTTAGGGAGAGACTGTGAGTCACCACTGTGTGTTGTACTGAATGCCAAAATAAAATAAATCGGAAAGGGGATACATTTTTTCCCACAGTGCTGTACATATCTGAATATATCATGTAGGCGGGACAGACAAGACACCTGTAAAACATGAATCATGTCATCATGGATAGTACATGTATAGTCCAGGGGTGAGATCGACAACGAGATTCAAGCCAGTTCAGATGTTCAGGGGGACAGAACATAATGTCAGGAAAAATCTGCAGCAAATTGACCATAACTAAGCCATAAAATGAATTGTATTAAAAATTAATAATAATTTCCTACCGTCATTAGGGTGGAGCTACATAGCATTATGTCTCTACGGCATTTCTTTTACTCTCTTGGGCCAAAAAACACAGACAGGGAGATTTTGTCCTAGTCCTTCTGTTGCAAATCCCTAGCCTAGGTGTGTCAGTTGTACTTCCTGGTTAAGATGAGTGACACTGTAGGATTGTGTGACCTCTTTCAGGAATTCTTTATGAATATGCAGCATGCTTATGTGTCTACAGTATCGTTTCTATGAAATGGATTAAAAATATATCATATTTCCATGAGGTGATATGTATCATACATCAATGACAGAAATCATGTCTATAACCCAAAACATATATCTTATGTCTGTGAGATTATATATTTTGCCTGTCAGGTAAAAGGTACATCATATGCACGTTAGATCAAATTTATATATCATATGGGTCGAACAAAATAAAATAATAACCAGATGGAAAAGGACTGTAACTTTAAAGTAACTAAATAGGAATTCCAATCACAGCTGCAGAGATCACATTAGGTTGATTGCCAATTAGCAATAAGTACATGTGTGTCAGCCATAAAAGAGGTCTGACAATTAGCACTTTGATATGGGAGTTTTCAAAGCAACATGAGGCCACTAACAGTTCCAAAGAGGCCAAATGGTCAGGACCACGTGAACCCTATGATATCAACCCTGTTCTCTCAGGATGACATCAAACCCCACCCATGGCCTCCCCAATCACCAGATTTGAACATCAGTGGAACGTTATGGGAAGTTATGCAGCACAGTGCAAAATAGAATTTTCCCGTCCTTCATCCCTCAAAGAACTGGAGGCTTTTCCTGTTGAAGAATAGTGCAGCATCTTAACACATAAAGTTCTATTTGCAGTACTAGTATGAGAGCAGTCCAAGAAGGATTGGAGCTGTTCTGAAGGCAAAGGGTGGCCTTAATTGCTATTAGGTCCTTGATATTAATATACACTTAAAGTGTTTCCAATATTTAGTTCATTCCCTTTCTATAAAATATGTCCATAAGAATAAAACTAACTACACAATATATGTCTATTAGATAAAATATATATTATTTGTCCAGATATATATTTTTCGATGAGGATAAGGAGAAGGATTGTGGGAGGTGGCGAAGTGAGGAGCGGAGAGGAAGAGATGGAGAGGAGGATCAGGAGATGGAGAAAGTGGCATGAGTTATGGGGTCCCAGATGTTCCCCAGATTGTCCTTCACAACCACATGACTGTTGACCTCTGGAGATCCACAGCGGAGTAATGAGACACTGGCTATGTGAATTTACACTCACACACAGACACACATGTGCAGACACACTCTGACACACACAGATACACACAGACACACACTGACACATACAGATACACGCAGGGATTGGAATTGCCAGTGGCCTTATGAAACAATACCAGCACATTACTTAGGTTTTCCAAAGACATATATTGCATTATGCATTATGATATTTTGTTGTTATGGCGATTCAATGTTCCAGACAAATGCTCCCCATATTTTTGCTGCAGAGAAAAGAAGGGAACTAATTGGCTGCATTCCAACAACAAAAAATGATGGAGATTGAGCTATAGAAGGACAAATACTGGAGTTTTCTGCAGGTACAATAGGGGCAACTAACTAGTGCACAAATCATTAAGAAATATTTGTAAATTGTTCAACACGACTCAACAAGCAATTTCATACTCTACTAGTTTAAGGAGTCTGTCTGTTTGTCTGTCTACTGATGTTTTAGTGTAACAAATTGTGTATGTAAAAGAAACAATCAAATAATCTATTTAGGCTTTGTACTGAGCCAGAATACAACTGAGAATTGCATTGTTTTTGGTTTACATCTTTCAAACTACATCTGAATGTAGACTAACTGGCTGACAAACAATAACTGCTATGCTGAGTGCTCTGATTGAACTGCATCCATCATGTGATTAAACATACAGAGAGAGAGAGGGAGAGAGAGAGAGAGAGAGAGAGAGAGATACAACACAGACACAAAAGAGACAGTGAATATTTGCATAAGCTGGTTTTGGAGGCCCATAGACCATAGTGATAAAGAGAATAGATAGAATATGACTAAGCTCTCTTTCTTGCCCTCCCCATGTGTCTCTTTCTCTCCTTCTATCTATCTTTCTGTCTGACCTCTCTCTCTATCTCTCTCACCTTCTCTCTTTGTCTCTGTCACTCTCTCTTTATCCCTCGGTATCCCTCCTTTCCGCTGTCTATCTCCATTTCTCCGCCCAGCTCGGTCTCTCTCCTCTCCCTCTTCTACTCCTTCTCCTGCATTTTCGCTCTCTCCCTCTGTCAAATAAAAATTCAATGTGCATTAATGGCATGAATGACTGGTCAATGTTGCCAGGGTGAAGTAACTCCAAAGAAAACGTATGAAAACACTTGCCTATAGAAGAAAAACACATAAGAAACATTATATATAACATATAAGAAACATTATATATAAAATATAAGAAAAACAACAATAATTCTATGTACAAAGGAAAGTTTTATAAACAATGTATATAATCATTATTCTTTTTTTGTGTAGGGGTTTGAAAAGAGTTGACCTTCCATCTCTCTTGTCCCACAGTCAATATAACAGTCCACTCTGGCTAATGGTCTTATTGATGGTTTCAGTACCCAGGCTATAGTCACAAATAAACTCTATTCCCGATGTGTGATAGTGAAAAGATGTAACCGTGCTGCTGCTAACAGAATAGCCTCCTGCGGTACCAGCTGACCCGCCCCATGTCAGGCAAGGACCAGTGATCCTCTTGTTTCACAAACACGGGACCTCCCGAACTGACACATTTCGATTGGTTTAACTCTTTTCCACTGCATTTGATTGTTCTTGTCCTTTAACCCAAGTATGTTCTTGTTATTCACTTACATCTGCATACGTTTTGCCCTTGGAGACAGATCATTTGTGGTAACATCAATCTTGTGTTTATGAGAGTTTTGATAAGGTGTCTCTCTCTGGGCAGAGACGGTTTACCATGGACACAATGCTTTTATGAGCCCGGTATGGACACTTTCATTGGGCAAAGTGAATTTGCATGCCCTTTTTTCACAGGGCAGCTGAAGAGGGACTTCCTACTTCTACACTGCACTGGATGGTTAGTCGAATCTCTTTGTCCATTTTAGAAGATTTCCACTGAGTTATAGGGGTTTTCACTCAACTAATGTGCGTGGAATTGCAATCAGAACAGCAGAAAATAGCAACCAAACAGTAATATGAGGTATATATGAGCTTAAGAGGTAGGCAGAGATGATGAATCCCCATTGGTCAACCAGCCTGTGCAGCCTCAACCAATCTTTCAGTCGGTTTAATATCTAGGCTTGCTACATTAATGTTGAGGCTTGCACCATTATCATATGCCCTGAGAGAACTTGTTAGCAACTAATTTGTTACTCTATATAATTCCTTTATCACATTTCAGAAATAAGATTGTATCCCCTGAACAATTATCTCCTGAACTTTTGCTAGCTAGCCAATTGGCAAAGAGAAAACTGTCTAGGAACTCAATTCATACAAATGACTGTGTTTGATCGTTTAGCTAGATAGCTGAAGAGATACATAATCAAAGACAACAAGGCAAATTAGACGGACCTACCATTTCCCATTTCCATCTTGGCATAAATCTGCTGTTGCTTGACTCAATATTTATACTGTTAAAACAAAGTATTAATATATATTTTTTGTAAATGTTGAATTTTGTGTAAATGTTCCGAGAAAAAAGAATGTTTAGAACCAGAAATGTTTAGAACCCCCAACCTTGTAATAATGTGGGTGTCATCCTTACCACTTGAGCATGATTTTCTGGCACCATTGATGCCACTCAGGGCAACCGATTAGAAGCTTGCAGGTTTGCCAGCTACCATTTTGCATTTGAATAATTTCAGACTCCGTTATCCAGAGAAACTGACAGGAACAATTAAGGTTAAGTAGCTTGCTCAAGGACAGATAAGTATTCGTTAACATTTTAAAGGCACAGTAGATGGACATAAAATGTGAAGTAAATCCTTTATAAGACACTGTTAAGAGGTGGTTGCTTGCCTTAATAATATTCCATTCAGGTAGAGAGTAGTCAATGTCTCTTGAATATTTGAGTCTTAAAACAACAGTGATTTATTTCTTTGATTGATTTGGCACATTCTGTCTTTGCAAACAGTCTGCAATACTAACAATACTAACAATTTCACATTATTTGTCAAATGATACATTCAAACTCATTGATGATTTTACATTCATCAAGGTTATATGTTTACTTGGGGGTTTGTCACAGATACGTGGTCCTATGGGGTGTTGTGTTTAAGAAACAGGAACATCTCCACAAAGTGTTCCACTAGGTTTTCTTGATAATGGTTTCCAACATAACATAGTCATAGCCTTAAGAGCAAAAACCATTTCTGAATAGTAATTATATTTGAAGAATACCTAACTGAACTTGTTATTAGGAGACTGTAACAAAGGGGACACTGTCTATTTGACACATTCCATGAGAAGAGATAAGTCTGCCCTACCCTTCTTATCTCTATGGTTAGAAATATATTATTAGTATGGGATATTACTGCCATGGAGCCTGAACCACCTGTGACAAAGGAACAAAAATGATGTTAAAAGTTTGCAGTGGGTGGGAGCCTAACCCAGGTAACCAATATACAACTGATACTGTTTCATTATTTGTACTGACGGTATGCTGCATTTTGTATAGTTTTACTTAGTAGCTCTATGAGGTGTCATAACGCAGGTTGCTCCCTCCTCCGAGCAAGTAAACTGGTCCCCCCAAGCTTGTAAATTGGTCCGCCAGCAGACATATTGCCCCCCCCAAGCAGAAAAATTGGTTCCCTCCCAAGCAGGTAAATTGGTCCCCTCCCATGCAGGCAAATTTCCCACACAAGCAGATAAATGTGTATCCCCCAAGTAATGACAAAACTTTGTGAAAAAAATGTATGTGTCCCCCTCAATATCAAGCTCAAATCTGTTGTGATTATGTTGTGTTTGTGTTGTGGAAGACAATAAAACCTGGTCATTGACAGAGAGGAAGTTTGAAATATTTAATATTTAGGAAAAGCGCTTTGCTGTAGATAGATTGCATATATATTAAAAAGGAAAATATTCTGCTCTTTTCTAACCAATTCGGACAACATACAGTTAGGTACGGAAATAATTGGACACTAACAAGTTTAGACAAGTTTTGTTATTTTGGCTATTTACCAAAATGTATTTGAGTTACAGTTAAATAATGACAAATGTGAGGGTATTTACATCCAAATTGGAATAAGGGTTAAGGGATTACAGCAATTTAATTTGTGAAACATGGTGGAGGCAGTGTGATGGCATGGGCATGCATGGCTACCATTGGCACTGGGTCACTAGTGTTTACTGATTATTACCTGGGCATTCCATCACAGAAGACAGAAGTAGCCTGATGAATTCTGAAGTGTATAGGGATATATTGTCTACCCTCTGCTTGATCCTGTTTCAGCATTGTGCCATATTGCCCCTCCACGTGTTGGAGCTGATGGAGTCTATAATACCAGTCATTCCCATAGAGCAATTCTGGATTCGCCCAGCTTGCGTTTGGTGATTTCCTCACACACTTGAGCGCTTCCTGCTACCCACAATTGGTGCTCTAGATATACCCATAATTCTGGATCCTCTTCTAAAACACTACCCTTCCTCATGGATTTAGCCCCAGCTAAGAGCTTTGGTGATCTCTACACTTTGCCACAGCATGCATGGAAAGTTGTGACCATGTCCAACAGGATCATAGCCTTCAAGTTGTTTCCACATACCTTCCTCCATTTCCATCTGAGGAGTAACTGAGTCACATGTTTCCTATCCGTGCATTACCTGGGCATTCCCCGTTATGTGACCAACTGTTTAGTTGCTTTGCCAAAACCTACTGTATCTCAAGGTAGGGATCTGTCTAGGCTGGATTGAGGAGGTTCCTTGGTATGTGACAGCAAAGGACGACTGTTGCCGAACTGGATAAATGCTCACCCACCTCAGGGTGTCCTGTTCTCTTTTTAAAATGTCTGATCGTGATTGATATCTGTAGGACCGTAAAAATTACGACCTTTTGGTTCCATGTTGCCCAGGAACGATGAAGAGCGGTCATAGATCGGAGAAACTTAGGGTTGAGCTGTGATTATGACACCTGCGAAAGGTCAGGCTTCCGACGGTTTTGGCGATTGAGGTTTGGCAAGGGGTGATTGTACCACATTCCCTCCTTCAGGGAACGCGTATTGCAGTTGAAAAAGTTTGTTTAAAGATCTTGCTATTTACCCGATTTTGTCTTTTGAGTTTATATTTCTGGTGTTATTGATTTGCTTTCAGTTTTCAAGTAGTTTTTCCAACCACTGCCATTTCAAATGAAGGTTTTGTTCCCATAGTTCCATGAACAGATAAAAATGTTACCCTCTTCACATCTTTGAAGCTGGTCAGACCTGTATTTTTTATGTTTTTTTTTAAATATTTTTTTGGTACCAGGTGATATTTTACACCATCCTGGTCTGTGGGTCTTCTGGGTGTCTGGTTTGACAATTGCCTCAGGTTTTTCCTGGCAGTGTTACATTCACTGTCAAATTATTTTATTTTAAGACTTTTTTTGGTGTACGTTTTCCACGCATATGTCCTTTTTAGATTATTATGTTCCCAGTTTGTGAAATATTTTGTTTGATTCAAACATTGACAAGTATATTTTTTCTTTCACTAAAATGTTCTCTCTCCCCCTCCTTCTCCCTCTGTCTCTAGGCTGGTTTCCATAGCTCAGCTTCATTAGACAATAAAATAAATTCTAGCATTCATAATAGAACCAGTGGATGTATGAGTAACGTTTTCAGGATCAAATAAACATCATACAGGAATCGATTTTTCTTTTATCATAGTGTTCCTTAAGATAAATTTCGATTGATCCTGTGTTTTTGGAATTAATGATGATTGCCAAATCATTTTGAAGGTATTAAGGAACACGTGATAATATCATATAACTAAAATCTTTGTTCACATTTAATTTAAGTGCTTAGGCCATTGCAGGCTAAATTAATTAGGTTATCCAACTACAACGAATGATGTCTCTTTGTAAGATAATGTCTGGTAACGACTTCCTATTGCCATTAGCTGTTTGACGTCTTTAGGCCAATATGAGCCCACATGGCATGGACTGTGGGGAGATGTAGCACTTAATAAAAATGTTAATATAGCAAACACTGCTATAGTTGTCAGGCTAGCTGAGACATGAGAAAGGCCGGTGAGAAGACCATATAGACTTCCTATGGGGCATTTGTGCACATTTGACTAAATGTTTGGCAGAAACCCTTCAGTGTTTTTTTTTACTTTCTATTTGATACAATTCTTTACGTCCAGTTGTTTTCATGAAGAGAAACACAGTTCAGTGAAAGCATACCAGTCAATGGTAATGTCTGGGCACAAAGCAAACTTAGCAAATGTCATGAAATGAATGCGAACCTAGTTACTGTCTCTCATTTGCTCCCTGTCAGTGTCTGTAGGTTCAATGTTTTAGGTCTTTTCTTATCTCCTGTGTCTAACTTTCAGAATAAACTTTTTCAATTATCTCGGGTTTTCCTCTGAGAGTTACTTTGGCTGTGTTGTTTGTGTGTCGTGTGTATAATTATGTGTGCATGTCTGTGTGTGTTGGCCTGTGTGTTTGTATGTGTGTGTTTGACATTTTGGAACTGAGCCACTGTTTTGGCTGGATAAGACTCCTCAGAGCCTCAGAGGAGAATGGGAGGAGAGAGGACGAGAGTGATAGAGGGAGGAGAAAGAGAAGGCGTGAGAGATCGAGGGGGGAGACAGGAGTCAATTTGCAGCGACTGTTCCTGCAATCATCTGTCATTTTTATGATTCAATCAAGTGTCCTTGAGACGCACAAATCACTTTGATACGTGAATCACTGAACTATGCTCATGCCTCACTTGAGTTAATACTGTTCAAACAGAGTCTGGTTCTGGACTGGTCTTTGTGTTAACACTATGTTTAAACAGAGTCTGTTTCTGGACGGTTCTTTGTGTTAACACTATGTTTAAACAGAGTCTGGTTCTGGACTGGTCTTTGTGTTAACACTATGTTTAAACAGAGTCTGGTTGTGGACTGGTCTTTGTGTTAACACTATGTTTAAACAGAGTCTGGTTGTGGACTGGTCTTTGTGTTAACACTATGTTTAACCAGAGTCTGGTTCTGGACTGGTCTTTGTGTTAACACTATGTTTAACCAGAGTCTGGTTCTGGACTGGTCTTTGTGTTAACA
>JACXGJ010006820.1:0-32865 GCA_016801105.1 Esox niger
GTCAGCTTTATATATACTATATACTTTTAGAGTCAAACAAGCTATAATTCAAAACAAGCTATGAATTTTGTACATTTTAAATATATATATATATATATATATATATATATATATATATTTATATATATTTTGGTGATTGGTGGAGGAGTAACAGAGAAGAAAAGAGTAGGAGAATGAGACGTTGAGGAAAGGGTAGGAGAATGACATGAGGAGAAGAAAGCTGAGGATATGGAGGATGGAGGAGAGAAGGATTGAAGCCAAACACAAACACAGTAATGGGTAAACTCAGATTCTTCTGAGGCATCACAGAGGCAAACAGAGAAGCCGAATGAAAAGCTGTAAAGAGGGTTAAAGAAAAAAAACATGCAGAAGGAGCTGTGAAGTAAAGGCAACAGACCTACAGGGGTATCCTGCAAGACAGAACCGGAGGGAGTGAGAAAGACTATGACATAAATAGAGCGCAAACAAACTACTGAATGGAAAGGACAGAGGGAAGAGGGAAATGCTTATAAACACAAGTAAACAAAGTAATAGGAAAGGAGAGCAAAAAAGAGTGAATAAACTGACAAAACACACTGTGATACTCCTCAATAGGTACTTCAACATGTATGAGAGAGGTTTCCCTGCTAGCAGAGTCTGGGATAAAAAAAGAGTAGCAGAAAGAGGGAAAGATTGGAGGAGAGGGATTCTGCGTTCCTGCATGTCCTAGAGATTTTGTCAGAAATGAGAGACCACCCAAAAGCCTTGTTTGCAATCCCCAGCATTTTCCTGACACAACAGAACAACAAGCTCTGAATGCAGAAGTCCAAACTCAAACAACCTGCCCACCAGACTACAAGAATGTTGTCGCAGCTTACAGAATTACATCATTATCCATCCCAAACCGAGTGTGAAGGAAACCAGATGATAACAACACGTAAACACCCTTGCCACATTACAAATTACACAAAAACAGGCAAACAAAACAACCGAAAGGCCTGAAAAATTGAACATTTCCTCAAAATTTTTCCGAACACCTTTGTGCAAAGGTAGAGAAAATGAGTCGATCTGGAATTGCGGTACTTTCTATGCTCTCCAAAAGCCAAAACTAGTAATTATGACATGTGCACCTGCAACTCTGACTGACGCCAGTGAGACTCAGAGAAGACAGGTGGTGCTTTTCACACTTTCAGCCCCAAGGATGCTACTTAAACAGCCCTGCTGCATGGCTCAAATGGAACCCTAATACTACATATATAGAGCAATACATATTGACCAGGGCCCAATGAAGGGAATAAGGTACCATTTAGAATGCAAGCATTCTCTCATTACCTCAAGAAAATTTTGAAACAAGCCACAGCATCTCCCCTCCCAATAGACCTGTAGATCTGTCAAAAGCGCAGGGACCTCTGTGACATTCATGTCCACCCAGAAACTTTTGGGACAAGGAGAGGTTTGAAACAAGCACTTTCAGAGTACAGCGTGATCTGGCCTGTCACATGGAAGAAGACAGTGACTGACACCAGTGTTAACAAGAGAAGATATTTCATTAGTCATCATCTTTTTATTTATTCTGGGAAAAACATATTGAAAGCTGTCTTTTCCCCCAAAGTGTCCTGTTAACATAGATAAAAAAAATCCCAAAAGAAAACCCGGATAAAAAAAAAAATCCCAATGTAAAATCTTTTGACTAATTGACTGAAAATTCCTACTACTTGCAACTTATTGTTCTGACTGCTGATGAATTTAGTGAACATATTGATGAGGAATGATGCGAAGTAAGCCTGTTGTCTAAAGGTCTTCAACATTGAAATATGAATGGAATTAGACACTGTGTAATCTCAGAAAGTCTAGAGTACAAAACCAGTAAATAAAAGATGATGTGCACATGTGTTTGCACACGTTACCGACACTTGTTTGCGTATGAGTAAACAATGCGTGTGTATATGTGTGTGGTCCTGCCCACAGTTCAAGCCATTGTACTATGACCCCAGAACTGCTTTGAGTGTGTCGCACAAAAAAGAATCCCAACAGCTATTAGCCCAACCTCCATTCAGCATGGCACATGCTGCCATCGTCCATCTCAATCATTATCTTAAGAGAATGACAAAATGAATTTTACAACCTCTGGACAATTTTCTTATTTATTTTGTATATGAATCGCTCCCCTCTGAAACAGCACACTCCGCCAGCTCCTTTTCAAGTCCTAAAATAAGGTAAGGTACAGGAGAAGAAATTAATTGTGTTACCCGCCCCCTCCATCGCCTGTTATTGACAAGTGCTCATGTCCAAAGAAGTGTACATTGCTGCGTTCTACTGCTTCCCTGTTGATTTAAAAGAAAGAGAGAAAATTAATACCAACGCCCTGATCCCAATCCCTCTGGCTCCGAAGTGGCAACTTCTTGTTATTACTTAAACGAAAGGTCGGAAATGAATTACACTACCCCCTACTCATTCTTCTTCCGCTCTCTCCGCCAAGCCCGCACAGGCTCCATTGTCTAACACCCTGACACTATTAAGAAGGGAGAAAATCAATTTTACGGCACCCTTTCGTCTTTATACTTTAAAGGAGGGGAAAATCAATGCGCCGCTCCGCAGTTCGGTTTACGACCACTCACGCGCATTCGAAAGGCCGGCACACTTCTTTTTCGTTATCATAATGGTAACCCCCCTCCCCACTGTGGTCCTCTCTATTCATTAGCATACAGGTGGTCGCCTTTGTGCTCCCCCACTGCCAAAACCAGGCACACTTCTGCTCCATGATGCCCATGTGTCCACTTTGAACCCATGCCGAGGGGGCCATTGTGACATCTTGAGGGTATTAAAAGGTCACTTAAGATAACTAGGCCTTCTGTTGCAACATATACACCCCCCAACAACTCCTGTTCAGCTGCAGTGTCTCTTCTAGCTGGTATTGTACACATATCTTCTCTAAGATGTCTTTGCTCCTTCGGCAGGATACGGATGCTTGGGATTAGGATTGACCTACAGCACAACCGGTTTTATATTCATAAAACGAGTACTGATGTAGCATCCGTTTGGCATTTTCTATAATAATAGACATGATTATATGGAGAACTGATTTTACATGGGCCGAGTTGCTTTTTCAGTGCAACTATCAACACATCCCAGCGATGTTATAAAATCAAGCACTTTAAAGCAAGTCCTCTCCTCCATCTGAAGTACACTTGTCGTGAGCTCTCCTGCATTGCTACACATACCACTTATCTGCATCCCAGATGTCGCTTACCAGCCCCTCCTCATTCACTCCTTGTGACGACTGTTTCAGCGCACTATTCATTAACAGCTTCTTAGCGGTACCAGATGGGTTGACTGTTATTTATGGTGGCAAACTGTGCCATTCTGTGTCTGTGTTATGCAGTGCATGGATACATCTGTGAGTGTGTACCACTGATTTAAGATTTCACTCCTAGTGTGTTGTGTATCTGTATTAGAAGCGTACACTATAGATTTGATGCCTTCACATTAATGTGTGTTTGAGTGTAATATGGTGTATGTGTTTGTTCTTCATCCTTGACTCTGAGTCTGGCATCCATTTCAAATCTGTAATGCTAAAATATTGTCTTAATGTACCGTTTCCATCCCTGTTCCCATACATTTTTTTTTCTGAAAAGTGAAAGCATATACAGTGTATTCAGACCACTCACTTTCTCCAGATTTTCTTATGTTGCAGCCTTATTCTAAAATGGATGAAATAAATGTGTTCCCTGTCAACCTATGCACAAAATCTCATAATCACTAAGTTTTCAGACAATTTAGGAAATATATTAAAACAAATTGAAAATGCAAACAAGTGCTACTACACTCAAAACTGAGCTCAGGTGGATCCTGTCTCCAATTCACTTGATAAGACATGATTTACAAAGGCACATACCTGCCTATGTAAGGTCTCACAATTGACAATGGATGTCAGAAGAACAACCAAGCCATAAGGTTGAAGGAACTTTCCCTAGAGCTCCAACAAAGGATTGTTTTGAGGCACAGATCTGGGAAAGGGTACCAAAACAAATCTGGTGCATTGAAGGTCACCAAGAACACACTGGAACCACCGACCATATTCCTAAAGCTGGCAGCTCGGCTAAACTGAGAAATCAGGGGAGAAGAGCACCAGAATTACTAGAATTACTGTGTGGTAAAGGGAGAACCTTCCAGAAAGCCTACCAATAAAGCCATAATGTAAAAATGTGAAAAACATGAAGGGGTCTGAATCACATTTTGATGCACTGAATAATACTTGCTAGTTTATATTCAATAGACACACTTGCCCTTGCTTTAATTTGACTATGGGAAAAAGAGCAACCATTAAGATTACGATTTCATTTACCTAGTCATCAATTGCACAAAAGGTCCAATAAAAATGTGACATTTAACTCAACCTCTAATGGCTGCCACATTGGGCGCCGAGGAACAATTAAAGTTAACTGCCTTGCTCAGGGACAGAAATGGATATGGGATTCAGCCTAGAAACCTGTCAGTTCCTGTGCATATGCTCTAACGCAAAGCATTTTAAGACACAAAATCTACTGCAATACGAGTTAGACTGAAAAGAGCCTCTAGTCTCACTACATAGAGGCACATCTCCACAGAAGGTGATGTAAAGACAGAGATTTAGGCATATATCATTTGGGGGGAGGTTGGAGAACTCATAATGAGGTTCTGCAGACATCAGCCGAAGAGCTGGAGTTTTTCCACTCTGTCTTTATCCTCCCCAGTGCTCTGAATTGGGATGTCACGAGTATGTGTGGGAAGTCCCCATGTACAAAGCCACACAGATGTGAGTGTGCATGTGCAGGGTGTGTTTTTGTGTGTGTGTTTACGTGTGGCTTTGCGAACGTCTTCCTCGGTCAGTGTGCGTATACACTGAGTGAAGAGCAAAAAAACAGAGGTTCCGTGCCCGAAAAACCTACTCTCACGGATGTTGGCACACTCACTCTCCCAGATTGCGGAGTATCGATTCCCAGCGTTGCTCTTCTCTTTCAGTGTGGTGGAGGTTGGGGAGGTTTCTCAGATTGCAGGGCCATTTCATTTGCCAAGGATTTTTCTTACAAATGGAGAGAGAAAACTTAAAATGACACACGTGCGTGGAAACACACACATACACACGCAAACAAACAAATAGTTTCCATTGGTGTAAACACCCCCCCCCCCACGCACACGCAAACAAACAAATAGTTTCCATTGGTGTAAACACACACACACACACCCCCACACACCCCCCCCCCCACACACACACACACGCACACACTGCTGTACAGCAGATAGTGCTGTGTCAGTGGGGAACTTTCCTTTTACTTGACTCATTGACTATTTACGTTTTTGTCTTCACCTCGCTCCTTCGCCAGTCAAGTGGGACTCCACGCACAGTAAAAATAACCCCTTGGAAAGTCAGTCAGCAGGCCTCCGCTCTGAAAACACAGGGTGCCCACAGCGCCTGTTAGCACAGAGCGTTCTATTTGCGGAGATGTACTTTCCGGGCCCCAGTCGGGCTCCGTGTGTAGACTGCCAGGCCGGGGACGGCCGAGGAGGCTTATTGGCCGGCTGGCTGGCGTGGGCTTGTCGAGTGGGGCCCTTGGGGATTGCAGGTCCCACTGTCACACCTTTGAGCATTTACTCATAATGATCCGAGTTACAGCAGAGCTCGCTAATAGCTCACAGACTGTCACCCATGTGGGGAAAGAGCACGAGGGATGATGGAGTGCTGTGTATGTGCCACCCCGGTCTGGTGGCGCAGAGAAGGTAAACGCATGGCGTTCACGCGAGCAGGAGACATGTACATACATACACACAAACACACACATGTTCAAAGACCTGCACGAACGGTTGTACGCTTATTCTATAATATACACAAATATAGGCACTGGAATGAAAACAAACAGAAACGCTAGTAGATCGGTGCTCATTCACCATCCGTGTTAAGCTCGGACATGGACTTTCACGCACACATTCACACGCACGTGCCAAGTATGTTCTCATCTGCAGCATGTGTAGATAAGTAGACGTGTGTGTGAGTGTGTCCCCTTAGACCAAACCACAATGCACAGCTGGTGAGGAGAGAAACCAGTGTGTCAGTGTGGTCAGGTCAGCGTCCTGTCTGTCTTTCTCTCTTTTGCTCCCGCCCTTTCTCTCTCTCCTTCACTTCGTTTCCATCTACTCTCCCTATTTTTCCCTTACTCGCTCTCTACCTCTCCCCCTTTCTCTTCCTCTCTCTACTCACCACTCCCCTCTGGCTTTCCTTTTCTTCTCCACCCTCGTTTTGTGTTGGCCTCCTGCACACTTTCCCTCATTTTGGTCTCGTTATGTCTTCCTGTCTGTCCATCCAGTCTGTCTGTCTGTCGGTCAGTCTAGACCTTTCGGCCAAGTCCCAGTCCAGGTCTCTCCCAACATAAATATACAAACAGGCATGCACGCATTCTCTCTCTCTTTCACACACACACACACACACACACACACACACACAAATACTTGTGTGTACTTCATAAAATGGGTTATAGACCTACATTTATGCAGACAGACGAACAGTCACATTCATTCATTCATTCTCAAAAAAGAAAGTTCACATTTTTCAAGTGTCTTTGTCCAACATGCCTTTCGTGCGAGTGCTGACCACATGACAAAATAAAAAACTAAACAGCTCGCTGAGATACTAACACAAAAGAAAAACAACTTAAATAACAGCGTGGGTTAAGACATAATTGTGGTGTCTATTCTGTATGTACAAGAACACAGAGGTCACAGGGGAGCTCCAACCCCAAACCACCTCTCTGATGTCACATCACTACAGTCAAATGGAGATGACAATTCATTCAGATCTTTCTTGGAAAAATAGATCGATATGTTTCAGATGAGCGACCCCAACGATTGACATATGGTATCAGTGAAAGGCATTTCCCAGAATGCAACATTTCCAATCTCTTGCTTTTGTTTTCCATTCTGAGGCTCCCGGAAACACACAAGTAGGTGTCAAACCGCTTAAACTATTGACATTGCGAGGAATAAAATAAATTCACTAAAGGGATAAAACACTTAGCAACAGTCTCTGTGCAGAGAGCTAGCACTGGTGCGAAATGTAAAATCAATGGGAAAATGCTCTCTCAGCACTGTACTTGTCAGTCAATAGTGTTTTTCCAAGAGCGTGGTGACTCCGGCCAACAGTGACTTGCACCACTCTGCTGCTGCGACCTTGTGGCCGGACACAGATGGATGCAGGGCGGCCGCAGGCCAACCAGACAAGACCCCAAAGCAGACCGGAGTGGAGACACTCAGGAAACAATCTTCAAACTTGACATTCAAAACATTATTTCATGACAATAGGGTTAAAGTAAAAACTGTCATGCTTAATATATATGCTGTCTTTAATTAATAAGCATGTGTGTATCAGTCCATCAAAAAAGAGCTGTCAATATCTTAATTCTAGATTTTGCATTTGCATTTGGGGTTGATGGCTGGTGACTGACAACCTGAGGACCAAATAAGTGACAATGCAAATCAAGTTCACAATCAGAGATGGTTTCCTGCTGAGCACCATGGCCTGTTATGTAGAGGTGCTAATCCCAATCGCTTCACACTCGGCTGCGAACCGGTCCTGAGAGTGCTGGAGGTCACAGACCGATGATGCCACCCGGACCACATCGTCTGTAAAAAGCAGTGAACCTTCCCCACCCGACTACGCCTCGATATCCTGTCCATAAACGTTACAAACAGGATTGGTGACAAAGCGCAGCCCTGGCTGAGGCCAGCCCCCACCTGGAACGAGTCTGACATACTACAGAGAACCCAAACACAGCTCGTTCAGGGATTGGATAGCCCTAAGAAGGGACCTCCTCACCCAATACTCCCGCAGCACCTCCCACAGTATCTCCCGGGGGATCTGGTCATACGCCTTTTTCAGATCCACAAAGCACATGTAGACCGGATGGGCATATTCTCAGCCCCTCTCCAGGATCCTTGCAAGAGTACAGAGCTGGTCGGTTGTTCAACGACCAGGATGGAATCCACATTGTTCCCCTTCAACTATCTGCCAAACCCTCCTTGCCAGCACATTTTTTGTAGACTTTCCCAGGGAGGCTGAGTAGTGTGATAACCCTATAATTGGCACACACCCTCGTGTCCCCCTTTTAGAACAGGGGAACCACTACCCAGGTCCGCCACTCAGGCACTGCCCCCGACTCACATGCAATGTTGAAGAGGCGTGTCATCCAAGACATCCCCTTCACGTCCAAAGTTTTCAACATTTCTGGACGAATCTCTCCAATCCCCAGAGCTTTGCCACTGTGGAGCTGTTTAACTACCTCAGTGACATCTGCAAAGGAGACTGACGATGCTTCGCCATCAGCCTCCAGCTCTGCCTTTACTAAACAGGATGTGTTAGTGGGATTTAGGAGTTCCTCAAAGTGTTCTTGCCATTGCCCAATTACGTTATTAGTTGATTGGACGGTTCCCCGTTTCCCCCTCTTGTGGTAGTGGACGGTTTTCCAGAAACACCTTGGTGCAGACCAAAAGTCTCCATGGCTTCCCCGAACTCCTCCCACACCCACTGTTTTGCCTCTTTCACTGCAGAGGTTGCAGCCCTTTGGGTCCACCAGTACTCTGCCCCCACGACCTGACAGCGGATAAGCGTATGAAGATGGAAGGAATCAGAGACATAGCCAATATATTTGGCATGCCAAAAAAAAATGTAAATCGTGGAGATGGCAAATGACGTGGTAAACAAAAGAAATCAGTGGATGACAAAATAATTCCGAAATTCTTTTGAAGTTCAGAACGATAATGAAGTAAATAAAAATGAAGTATTGGCCTACAGTTCAGGGACACTCCCTGGGAAATAGGTGTAGATGTGTTGACCAAACACATTCGCAGAAGCCTTCACCAGCCGACTACAGAGGCTGGATATCAAGGCGCAAAAACATTAGTTGGCCTCAATAACTGGATTGCCTTATAAAAACCAAAAACAGTCTACAGAGTTCTGGAAATATGAGTTGTGGACAGATTAGTCAAATATTGTACCAAAACATGTACCACAAGATGGCAAGAGGAAAAAGTGGAGGGAAGAAAGGAAATGATCTGCCAACTAACTGTAATATTATGTGGAAGGGTTGTTATGTTTTGGGCACATCTCTTCATTGATAACGTAACTCCTGATGGCAGCAGAAGGATAAACATTTTATTACCACACTTCCACTTCAAGCAGAACAATGACCTGAAACATTTCCCTAAAATAACCAATAAAAATCACCAAGGAGTTTTTTAGTTCAAAGAAGTGGAATTTTCTTCACTTTCTTCACTGACTTGAATCCAATTGGCCATGGGTTTCATATGGTAGATTATGACTATGTATATGACAAGAAAATGCATTAGTTCATTCACGGTTCACAGATTATGGGTGTAAATATCCTTGAATTATAGAGGATAGGTTGAAAAATTCAATGTGCTGGAGAACAAAACCCAAATATCTAAACTTGTGTTACTGTCCAAATAGTTTCGGACTGCATAATAAGTTGAAGTCACAAATCCTATTACTGCTGCTGTTATAGTTGACATGTCACAGATAGGAGATTTACTGTTCTTGTCAATTCAAAGTGGTTTGTTTTAGGTGAGTGTTTGTTTTTGCTCATAAATGCTATTGTGTGGGTGAGAAAAGCTGAAAGCCAAACAAAGACAATTCATTCATGTTCATATCCTACTTGTGTTGTGTTTTTAAACAAAATCTAACGCGTTACCAAAAAGGCTTCCCACCAAGAAAAAGAAATATGATATCTAGGTGTGTGTATTGTGTGTGTTCTATGTGTGTGTGTATGTGTGTGTGTGTGTGTGTGTGTGTGTGTGTGTGCATTTGTCCCCTGGGTGCTCTAACTTAGGACTGAACAAACACCTAAGGAATCATCTTTCATCAGCCCTTCTCTACCTCACCACAAGACTTTGATGCTGCCGAGATAAAAACCAAACAAATATTTCACAAGATATATGGCCTGGACCCACATTGTTCATGAGTTCAAAAAGACATGAAACATTTCAATGGCTTTCACCGTCAAAACAAAATGATTTTCTGCCCTTAATTTAGCTCAAAGACAAAGACATTTGCGGTTTAAAGAGTTAAATAACCATGGACATTTTAATAATCATTTTGTATTTGTGGAGAGAATTTGACTGGCACAACATCTGCAAACTTCCCTTCAACCTAAAGCATGTGGTGGGGTTTCAGAACCCCTCAAGGAGACTAAGCTACTTTATATGGTTGATATAAAATGAGGAGAAACAACAAGCATCACAAAAACAACCATAATGATAGAATGCCATAAAATGAAACAATTATGAAAAAACCTGATGTACAGTGGATATAAAAAGTCTACATACCCTTGTTAAAATGCCAGGTTTTTGTGATGTAAAAGAATGAGACAAAGATAAATCATGTCAGAACTTTTTCCACTTTTAATGTGACCTATAATGTGAATGAATAATAATAACCTTACGATAACCTGGTTGCATAAGTGTGAACACAGGAACATTTTATAAATGGGGATGTGGCTGTGTTCAGAATTAATCAATCACATTCAAACTCATGTTAAATAGAAGTCATTACACACCTGCCATCATTTAAAGTGATTCTGATTAATCACACCTAAAGTTCAACTGTTCTAGTAGGATTTTCTAGACATTTTCTTAGTTGCATCTCAGAGCAAAAGCCATGGTGCGCAGAGAGCATACAAAGCATTAAAGGGATCTCATTGTTGAAAGATATTATTCAGGAGAAGGGTATCAAATAATTTCCAAAGCATTAGATGTACCATGGAATACAGTGAAGACAGTCATCATCAAGTGGAGAAAAGATGGCATAACAGAGACATTACCAAGAACTGGACATCCCTCCATAATATATGAAAAGATGAGAAGAAAACCGCTCAGGGAGGCATCCAAGATGCCTACAGCAACATTAAAGAAGCTGCAAAAAAGCACACATCCAAATCCACAAAAGATTAACATTTTGGAATGGCCCAGGCAGAGCCCAGACCTGAATCCAATTGAATATCTGTGGGGTGATTTAAAGAGGAATGTGCACAGGAGATGTCCTCGCAATCTGACAGATTTGGAGTGCTTTTGCAAAGAAAGTTTGCAAATATTCCCACGTCAAGATGTGCCATGCTAAGCGACTCCTACCCAAAAAGACTGAGTGCTGTAATAAAATCAAAAGGTGCTTCAACAAAGTTTTAGTTTTAGGGTGTGCACAATTATGCAACCAGGTAATTGTGAGTTGTTTTCATTTTTCCCCCTCAAAGATTTCAGTTTGTTTTTCAATTGAATTGTTCACATTATAGGTCACATTAAAGGTGGAAAGGTTCTGATGATTTATCTTTGTCAAATTCTTTTACATCACAAACACCTGGTATTTTAAAAGGGGTGTGTAGACTTTTTAGGTCTACTGTATCAAATCCATGATACAAACAAATGACAGTAACTATGATCCATTCAGTCTTCCTCCTCAATGTAGTACAATGGAAAAGAGCAATCACTGAAAAAACTGCATTTTGTTTCCGTTTCGAGACATTTTTTGCTGTTGTCCCACTCAAGTCGAGAAACAATGCCATCAACTCCGCTCCGCCTGACTCGTTGTGACAAGGAGGCTTGTTATTCATGAACAGTGCCCCTCGGCTGGTTCACGGTCATTAATTTATTTTAGCGAATCTTTAATATAATGAAATCAGATGTGGGAGAGAGAGAGAGCGAGAGAGCATGCGGTGTTTCTCCAGTCAGTCAGGCATTCAGGCAGTTGGAAAGGCAGCCCAGCCCGAGCCTGGTGTTCTACCCTGGGTTATTTGTGTAACTTAATGAGGGATAAATCACACAGATGTTTTGGACATGCTCCAGATGCCGTCTGAGATTATGAGCCATGCAGACAAAGACCGAGACAGACAGAGAGAGTGAGAGACTTCATTGTGTATTGTGATCCACTGTAACCACCAGTTAAAGGATGAGGACAAAGGTGTGGTTAATGGTTTCTACACAGCTGACTAATCAATGTGAAAATGTAACAACAGTGTTGATTATATACCGTTCAATAACAACCACCTGGGTAGGAGCAGAGGCTATTGGAGAATAGTCAGAGATGGGCCTCTGGAACGTAACGATAATCCTTGTATAATATGCTGTTGCTCTGAATTTTGAATTAATTAAACATGAAACACAGCAAAAAAAAAATGAAAACCATATAAAAAGAAGACCAAGTTTTAAATGGTTATGTTCAGGGATTGAATAACTAGATAATCCTTTCTGAACTACAATCACAGCTGCAATGTATTTCTCCAGGAGCTTTGTCTGCAACTAATGGGAGTCTGTTATCTACAGTTATAATAATGTAAACTGGTGTTGCCTGCCTTAGGTATCTTACCAGAAAAAAGATCTCCACCATTTATGTCATTAATGGAAAAACTGTGATAAAAGCAGGTTAGCATTTTTTTTAGAGGTAGAGGTAGAATCTATAGGATTGTTTGAATAAAATATGAACTTACATATCAATGAGGAAGTCACTACTGAAGTAGACAAAACAGTTAATGGTTACAGCTAGGGTTAGATAAAAGTTATGGTTAGTGTTAGGTTAGAGGACAATGTTAGGCTTAGAGTTTCAGGCAGAGACAAGCACCAACCCTAGTTGAAAGTCGACTTAGAGCATGCCACCTGTTTGAAATGTGAGCCTCACCCTCAATATTGAGGAAAACAATAACACAATTTTTGCCCTTGTCCCAGATCTGCTTTCAGAAAAATATGATAATTTAAAACACCAACATGTGTGATGCTAATTTAAAATGCGATGCCCTATTGTCGTAATATTTCCAAGGGAATCACAGTCCATAAACTAACACTAATAATAAACAACTTTTATTTTTGAAATTAGCCTTACTGCCCACTTGGAAAACTCATGCAAAACATATACGCACATACAGCTCTGGAAAAAATTAAGAGACCACTGCACATGTTTCTTTCCATTCCAAAAAATGTGAAAAGGAAAGTTTTAAGTGAGGAACAGCGTTCAATTTGCAGTGGTCTCTTAATTTTAACCCAGTCAAAACCTTCCTTTTTGACTTCTGGAAAGGAAAGCAAAAGGTGCAGTGATCTCTTAACCTTTTCCAGAGCAGTATATGATGTGGATTTCTCAACATATATTTTCATACAATATGTGCCCTGAATATGCTCTTAAATTATATAACTTGCGCTTCTCACAATATGATAATACAATGCATGTCATATATTTTAACATTGAATAGTACGTATTAAAATAATGAAAAATATGAATATGCAGTACTTTAAGCATTTCTCATCAACACATCACGGAATAAGCTTTAAAGACATTATTTTCCATTTTTCCATTTATCGTTGGCAAAATGGAGAGCAAACCAACATAACTACCAGTCTAGACCTTATTGCATAACATTAATTACTGTGAAAAGACAATTATTATCTTTTACAAACAAGAGCTGATTTGTAAATGTACAGTATGCTTTTACCATCATTTGTATTAAATACATTATAAATGCAAGTAAAGAAACAACTGGTTAGAGTCAGTCATCATAATTTAATAAGGACCTATATTCACAGTTGTGACGGCTTCTCCGCGTGAACATTAGAAGGAAAAACAAGAAATGCCATCTTGTAGTTGTCTTTCATAACCTGTCATTTATCATAAAAAAATAATGTGGCTGAGATAACAAAGTAGAAATGCCTTAGAATGGCTGATTCATAAGTGTGACAGTAACTCTAAAAATAAAACAAAGCAGATAATCTCTACTATGAACATTCAGAGGTACTATAGAGGTAATTGAGAAGTTCTGTTATGAACATTAAGAGGTTCTGTTATATACAGTGGGGAGAACAAGTATTTTATGCACAGCTGATTTGCAGGTTTTCCTACTTACAAAGCATGTATAGATCTGTTATTGTTATCATAGGTACACTTCAACTGTGAGAGATGGAATCTAAAACAGAAAAACAGAAAATCACATTATATGATATCACATTTGCATTTTATTGCATGACATAAGTATTTGATACATCAGAAGTGCAGAACTTAATATTTGGTACAAAAACCTTTCTTTGCAATTACAGAGGTCACACGTTTCCTGTAGTTCTTGACCAGGTTTGCATACACTGCAGCAGGGATTTTGGCCCATACAGACCTTCTCCAGATCCATCGGGCAATACGGACTTTCAGCTCCCTCCAAAGATTTTCAATTGGGTTCAGGTCTGGAGACCGGCTAAGCCACTCCAGGACCTTGAGATGCTTCTTACGGAGCCACTCCTTAGTTGCCCTGGATGTGTGTTTTGGGTTGTTGTCATGCTGGAAGACCCAGCCACGCCCCATCTTCAATGCTCTTACTGAGGGAAGGAGGTTGTTGGCCAAGGTCTTGCGATACATGGCCCCATCCATCCTCCCCTGAATACGGTGCAGTCGTCCTGTCCCCTTTGCAGAAAAGCATCCCCAAAGAAGGATGTTTCCACCTCCATGCATCACAGTTGGGATGAAGTTCTAGGGGTTGAACTCATCCTTCTTCTTCCTCCAAACATGGCGAGTGGATTTTAGACCAAAAAGCTCTATTTTGGTTCCATCAGATAACATGACCTTCTCCCATTCCTCTGGATCATCCAGCTGGCCATTGGCAAACTTCAGACGGGCCTGGGCATGCACTGGCTTGAGCAGGGGGACCTTGCATCAGCTGCAGGATTTTAATCCATGACGGCGTAGTGTGTTACTACTGGTTATCTTTGAGACTGTGGTCCCAGCTCTCTTCAGGTCATTGACCAAGTCCTACCGTGTAGTTCTGGGCTGATCCCTCACCTTCCTCATGATCATTGATGCCCCACAAGGTGAGATCTTGCATGGAGCCCCAGACCGAGGGAGATTGACCGTCATCTTGAACTTCTTCCATTTTCTAATAATTGCGCCAACAGTTGTTGCCTTCTCACCAGGCTGCTTGTCTATTGTCCTGTAGCCCATCCCAGCCTTGTGCAGGTCTACAATTTTATCCCTGATGTCCTTACACAGTTCTCTGGTCTTGGACATTGTGCAGAGGTTGGAGTCTGTTTGTAATGAGTAGAGAACAGGAGGGCTTGTTAAAGAAAAACTAACAGGTCTGTGAGAGCCGGAATACTTACTGGTTGGTAGGTGATCAAATACTTATGTCATGCAATAAAACACAAATTAATTATTTAAAAATCATGCATGATTTTCTGGATTTTAGATTCCGTCTCGCACAGTTGAAGTGTGCTTATGGTAAAAATTACAGGACCTTTATATGCTTTGTAAGTAAGAAAACCTGCAAAATCAGTAGAGTATCAAATATTTGTTCTCCCCACTGTACAGTGGGTATAGAAAAAAAATCACCCCCTGTAAAATATTTTTTTTTTTTGCTTTGCAGCCTGAAATGAAGACAGACACCGTTTTTTTTTATTCAGCTCTATTTACTCAGTGCAACTTATTACATCCAAGTGAAAGATCTAACACCAACATGTCATAAAAAAAATAAAAAACATAATCACTGAGTTTGAAAAAGGATCACCCCCTTGTTTCAGTATATTGTTTAACCACCTTTGGCTTTAATTACATCCTTTAGTCTGTTGTGATATGTCTCTACTAACTTTGCACATCTAGATGTTGCAATATTTGACCACTCTTCTTTGCAGAACTGCTCAAGTTCAGTTTAATTTGATGGACTCACTGTTTGTGGACTGCTGTCTTCAAGTCATTCCACAGATTTTCAATGGGGTTAAAGTCTGGGCTCTGACTAGGCCATGCAAGGACATTCACCTTTTTCTCCTTTAACCACTGTGTTGTCAGTTTTGCTGTGTGCTTTGGGTCATTGTCATGTTGGAAGGTAAATCGTCTTCCCATTGACAACTTTCTGGCAGAGAGCAGCAGATTTTCCTCAAGAATTTGACAGTATTTCGCCCCATCCATTTTTCCTTCTATCCTGACAAGTGCACCAGTCCCTGCTGCAGAGAAACAACCCTATAACATGATATTACCACCTCCATGCTTTACTGTAAGAATGGTGTTATTTGGATGGTGAGCTGTATTGGATATTCACCAGACATATCATCTGGCATTGAGGCCAAACAATTCTCACCTGACCATAACACCTTTTTCCACGTGGCCTTAGAATCTTCAAGGTGCATTTTGGCAAATCTCTGTCATGACTGCATGTGGCCTTTCTTGAGGAGTGGCTTTTTTGCAACCCTCCCATACAAGCCACATTTGTGGATGATTTGTGACATTGTCACATGCACACAATGACCACTCTTTGTCATGAATTCCTGCAACTGCTTCAGAGTTGCTGTAGGCCTCTTGGTAGCCTCTCTGACCAGTCTCCTCCTGGCTCTTTTTTCCAGTTTGGAGCGACATCCTGACCCAGGGAGGGTCTGTGTTGTACCAAATACCTTTCACTTCTTAATAATAGACTTCACTGTACTTCTAGGCACTGATAAAGCCTAAGCATTTTTTTGTATCCATCTCCTGACTTGTGCCTGTCCACAACTTTATCCCAGAGATTTCTAGACAATGCCTTGCCACCCATAGTTGATTGTTGTCTTCAGTTGCACTACCGAGGACTGAAATGCCTCAGGAAAAGCTTGTTTCATGCTGAGCTAATCAAAATGACCACAGCTGATCACAGGTGAAAGTCAATTGGCTTTGTGTTTTATTGAGAACGTGATTAACTACACTTGGTTGGGTTTACAAGTCATTTTTAGGAGGGGGGTGATTCTTTTTCCAACTCAGTGATTTTGTTTTAAATTTGTCTTTTTTTTGTTGGCATTATATCTTTCACTTGGATGTTATAAGTTGTAAATACAGCTGAATAATACAAAAAAATGTTTTGTCCGTTTCATTTCAGGCTACAGAGCAACAAAATGTGATTATTTTAAAGGGGGGTGATTCTTTTCTATACCCACGGTATAACAGATCTGATCTTGTAAGTTTCACAAGTTCACAGGTTGAACCATCTGCATTGCTTGTATTAAAAAAATTCTGCTTCTCTTCCTTTTTCGAAGGTTGATAAGACATTGATAGCTTTTTTTCGTTTTTTGGGAACATTTGCTGTAATGTAGAGGCCAAACTGTTAACATTTTAAAATAACATACTCATCACAGATACCTAGACATACAGTACCCTCTTCACAGAGGTCTTGATTGGACCTTTCATGATTAACCCTGTTATTGTTGGGGTCTCAGTCCCTAATTGTAATGCTGAAATAATTGTAGCAAAGAGAGACTTGGGTCAATCTGAATTATATGATGAGGCATAACTTTGAATCAAAAGAACACCCATTTCTAATTTGTGGCCTTTTGAATCTTAGGAGTATTTGGGCTCCAGGATTACCTGGATTTTTGGATGGGAAAAAAAGCCCATTGCTCCTGACAAGATCTTGTGGTGCGAGGAGGCAATTATTGGTCTTACAACATTAATATGTTTTATGTTTCTTTTGAATTCTAACCCAAACCTTGATTCTATCCTTAACCCCAGTGCTGTGATACCTAACCTTAACCCTAACCTGAACTCCAGTGCTGTGAGACCTAACCCTAACAATACCTTAACCTAACCTTTTGAATTTTCTAACCTTAGCCCAAACCATAACTCTAACCTTAACCCTAATGCTGTGATACCTAACGTTAACCTAACTGTAACATTAAAATGCATTTATTAAAATTGTAGTGACCTTGTTAAAGCTGATATTCATCCTCAGTCTGTATACCCAGTGTGGCGCAATGAGTAGGGTGCCTGCCTGCAGATCTGAGTGTTGCCGATTTATTTGAAACACAGCTCAGATATCTTGTTCAAATTCATAATGAATGATACACTTTTTAACCGTCCATAAAATACGATACGTTGTCTGCCGTTCGTCTGTTATTTCACGTAAAAAAAACATAACATTTTACACATTGTAATAGTGTTTGTAAGGTATGTTAGGTTTTAGGAAATTTTTAATGTACCTTTTGGTAATGTAACGCAATGTAACGTAACATATCATACGATATCAGGTGCCATGGATTCACGTGAAATTGTCTGCGTAGTCTCCTGAGACCACGTTGCAACATTAATCTTCTGCTATAATTTAAAAGTGTGGATGCGGTAGAAAGTATTAACGCTTCTTGTGAAACAAAAAGGCTAATTCAAAACTGAACAAAAAGAGGTGGCGTGGCAGTCTCAACCCCCAAAATATTTTATCATAATGAACTTTCTTGTCCTCTGTCTCGTTTTGGCCTGCATATGCTCCTGTGATTCCATTTGCATTCAGAACACAAACCTGATCCTCGATTATTTAAATCAGAAGAGTAACCACTAATATCATTGAACTTTTTCAGTTTCAGTAAATCACAGACTGTCGGCCATGCTTGATAAATTAAATGTTTACAATAGCAAAAACATCATTTTTTTTTCAGAAGAGCATTTAAACAGAGAAGTTGTATTGGTTATATTAACTTGTTCTTATGAATAGAGCACAGTTCTTCCAATACAGTATTATGTTTTTCTCCATCTTTGCTTCTTTTCTGATATGTTGCAACCTAGATAGAAACAAATAACTTTCAGGAAATGTGCTCTATCAAATTCGTAGAAATATTAAAACCATGTTAAGCTTGCTGTCAACAAGCCTGTGAGATGAGTTTTTTTAAACATCCAACAGAAATCTTGCTACTAAGAATCAGCGGCAACTTTTTTTAGTTGGTAAGTTTCCAGACCTCCAAGTTTTCACCTTTTAGTTTCTGCCTGACGACTCCTGCATCATTGTTCACAGCCCACCTGGTAGTCAATGTCCAAGTTCATTTGTTGGGCAGCAGGTACCACTTCATGCTAGCAGTAGTGACGAGGACACAAGCAAAATGCAAAACTAGAGAAGAAGAATCCATCAGGAAGTATAAAGAGAGTGCAATATGTGGCCACCATCTCCAAAACCATTCCCTTTTTGCTTTTTGGGAGTTGTCTCGGAGTTGTCTTGCCTCTCCAGTGCACCTGTTGTCACTTTCATTTGCAGCAAAAAAGGTGACATTGATTCATTGACTTGGTGTTATAGTATCATGATTATGTGTTCCCTTAATTTTTCTAAGTCAAAACAAAATAATTGCTCAGTATTCAACTAAGCCAAGAACATGCTCATTTAATCTAAACTGCTCAACCAAATAGTATAAGTTCCTTTTCAAGAGGGATTAAACAGCATTGATGAGAACACACACCAACAAATACAACACTACACATTTCAAAGGCTGCTCCACAGTCTACACCAGGGGTGTCAAACTGGTTCTACTGAGGGCTTAGTGTTTGCAGGTTTTTGGTTTTTCCTAAAAATTGGTTCCCAGTTCAGACCTAAAAAAACTGGAGAGTGTAAAAACTACACAATTAGTGAACTAATGAAACAATAAAGTACAAGGTGAGATTGAAAACCTGCAGACACTCGGCCCTCCATGGAACTGGTTTACACAAAAGGAGATTGGTCTACACAAAAGGAGGTTGTCGTAATAAAAATGTGGAAAAATTTGACTCAATGTAGAGCAGCGGCTAATGAGGTAATTCCTTCTGCAGAATAGTGGGACGGCACTGAAGAGGTTTTGCAAAAATAACATTATTTCTAGAATTTATAAACACAGAAGCAACGGCTAATGGGAAACAATTAATAATTGGATGCTAGCTACTTCTCCTCTTCTGCTATGCTACTTGTAATTGTGATTAGATGTCAACATTAGGACACTATTATATCTCTGTCCAGTTTTTATTTGCATCCATTTGAGAAGGTGAGGTATTACGACCGCCATTAGCGATAATGCTTTATTGCTACCGTATATTGACAAGAAAGTAAACTGCTGAAGGTAGATTACATAGAAGTGGGACAAGGATATGACCGACACATACAGTGAGGGGGGAAAGTACTTTATCCCCTGCTGATTTTGTACATTTGCCCACTGACAAAGGAATTATCAGTCTATAATATTTATGGTAGGTTTGATTGAACAATGAGAAAATTACAACAAAAGAATCCAGAAATACGCATATTTTAATGCGGGAAATAAATATTCGACCCCTCTACAAACATTACTTAATACTTGGCGGCAAAACACTTGTTGGCAATCACTGAGGTCAGATGTTTCTTATAGTTGGCCACCAGGTTTGCACACACCTCAGGAGGGATTTTGTCCCACTTTTTTTTGCAGATCTTCTCCAAGTCTTTAAGGTTCCGAGGCTGACTTTTGATATCTATGAGAACTTTCTGCTCCCTCCACAGATTTTCTTTGGGATTAAGGTCTGGAGACTGGCTAGGCTGCTCCAGGACCTTAATGTGCATCTTCTTGAGCCACTCCTTTGTTGCCATGGCCATGTGTTTTGGGTCATTGTCATGCTGTAATAACCATCCGCGACCCATTTTCAATACCGTGGCTGAGGGAAGGAGGTTCGGACCCATGATTTGACGGTACATGGTCCCGTCCATTGTCCCTTTGATGCGATAAAGCTGTCCTGTCCCCTCAGCAGAAAAACACCCCAGAAGCATAATGTTTCCACCTCCATGTTTGACAGTGGGGGGTGCTCTTGGGGTCATAGGCAGGATTCCTGCTCTTCCAAACACTGCAAGTTCAGTTGATGCCAAAGTGCTCGATTTTGGTCTCATCTGACCACAACACTTTCACTCAGTTCTCCTCTGAATCATTCAAACATAAAAAATCAACAGGAGATCAAATATGTTTTTCCCTCACTGTACAATAAGTGGACAAAATAACAGAAACACGGAAAATAACTTATTTTAAGTACCTAAATCACATAACAAATGTAACTACAGAGATCACATGAGGGTTGATTGCCAGTAAGAAGTACACACATATCAGTTATAAAAGGGGCACTGAGAATTAGCATGCAAATATTTTTGTTTTCAAAGCAACACGAGGCATCTAACAGAGTACCGAAGAGGTCAAATAGTCTTTTTCCAAATTGCAGCTGAATCAGTTACAAAAACTGCATATTTCTTCAATGTCTCAAAAGTATGACTGTATATGCCAAACACTGACAAATAGTAGAAGTATTTGCAAGTTGAAGTTGAATGACAGTGATAGATGGACACTAAACAGGAAAGTTACTCAATACAGATTTTCACCTCATACCCCAAAGAATGGTCACTTTTTTCATGAAGAATGGTGCAATATCCCACTACACAGGTCATGGCTTGTATGACAGTAATCTCCAACATCCAGGTTGGCTTCATGTATAGTTAATAACTGACAGATATATGCCACATACAAATTGTAATGTCACATCTGTCAAACTGTTTAAACAGATTACCCTGCCTGTGATTTGGATCCTAGTATAATGATTAGCAGATAAGTTCAAATGTCTGAAAACCTAGTGTGGTTAGATTGAAATACTTGTTTGAAATGTTTATGAAACTGTTTATCTCAAAAGCATCTCAAACAGATTTATTTATTCTAATGTATTCTCCATCTGCTTGTACAGGGATTTTGTTGTGAAAAGCCCAGAGCCCATTCAGAACCCCAGAGGGCCCTTCAAAAGGAGATTCATCTTCCCCCCCAGGCTCATCATTTCCCTGGCCCATCATTTTACAGGCCATTCTGTACCATTCAGGCTTCTTCCCCCTGATAAACATGGGGCCTTTATGGCTTTTTACTTTTTCAGTATTACAGATGAATACCTTAATCCACTACTCGCTTTGTCCAGCTCTTGGTGAGAAATAGCCCACTGTTGACAAACTTACATGTGCTAAAGACATTTGATGTTGTTGATTTATATTTAACATTTTCTTTTATTGTGGTTGTTTCAGAAGTTATTTTAGAGGATGTAGAGTAGGTCCTTTCTGTTACCTAGACACCCAGGTTAATTTTGCATACTGTCAGATTACCTGCATTAAGTTATTTTTTACTATTTATAGCATTATATTGATAGCTAATAGCGATTAGTAATGTTCAGACTACCAACACAGTAGATTTTTATTATTTATTGTATTCCAAATCTCTTGTATTGGTGTTGCAGGATGGCCATGTCCACATTGGTTAGTGGACTGTGATTTAACAAACCACCTCTTTTGTCTCTGCCTGCCTAACTCATCTCTATTCACTAGAATACTTTGCCTCTGACCCTATTGTGGGGACTGGCTTACAGGGGCTCTGTCAATGCTGTCCATAAGAGGGCTCATCATTTCATACCTGGCTTCACTCTACTCTCTGATAATATATTTTTTATGGTTTTCATGGTACCTTAGGCTTGTGCAGTGGTGATAACCCAGTGGGTTATTCTTGGGCCTTGTTTGAAGGTAGTTAGTTAGTTATCTCCTGAAGTCCCTTTAAGGAGTCTGGGGCTGTACTTGGCAAAGTGGGTGGAGCCATTTCCTACCTGGTTGGCCCTTTGCAGTGGTATCTTTGATTGCGTCCACACTGTTCCCTGACCCACTTGTCTTAGTGCCCAATATCTTTGCTGCACTAGTATTTGTGACAGGGGCCAGAGTACCTCTCAGGAGTCTGGTGAAATTTCTCTTGTCTTATTTGGTGTCCTGTTTGATCTTGGGTATGATCCAGAATCAAATTATACTGTGTCTTTGTCTGTCCCTTGTTGCTTCTTTTTCTATCACTCACATTAGAAGTGCACATGCTTCAGGATTACATGACCTGAATCTCAACCCAACACAGCCATAAGACATTTACTTCAGAGTCATTTAGGAGATACTCTTAACCAGACCAACAGTACCATAGCCATGGAATATGTTTTCATATTTGTCACCAGCAGGAATTGATTCCACATCACTGGTTATGCTATTGGTGTGTTCTTGTCAGGTTAGATACAGTACCACCCACTGGAATATGTCTTGTCCTACGGTCCTTTCTTTGTAGAGCTACTTGCTCTTTTGGATATTAGACTGCAAGTTTGAATGAGCAAAATGTGACACAATCTGATGAAAACAATACATTTGAGTCATTGACGTGGTGTACAGTAGCAAGAAGGTAAACGGTGGTATTCCATACATGATAAAATAATATACTTCTTGTGAACCAGAGGAATGAGAGCACTTGAACAAGCCCAAGGCCTGACCCATTAAATGTTAGAACTAGTGACCTAGATGTTTCACAATGACCTACAGCAATGTGAATGCCATGTGGGCAAATAATAACTGTCTCAAGTAGCACTCTAATCACTATTTAGTCCGCTTGGCTCTGGTTAAATGTAGAGTACTTGATACAGACACAAATAATTGTATCAGTAAAAACACTTTGTGACAACTGGTGATGTGAGAAGGGACTTATAATATACAGTTGTGCTCATAAGTTTGCATTCCCTGGCAAAAATTGTGAAATGTTCACATTTATTTTGAAAATATGACTGATCATGCAAAAAAGCTGTCTTATATTTAAGGATGGTTATCATAGGAAGCCATTTATTATCACATAGTTGTTTGGCTCCTTTTTTTATCATAATGAAAATAGAAATCAGCAAAATTGCCTTGATCAAAAGTTTCCATACCCTTGAATGTTTGGCCTCGTTACAGACACACAAGGTGACACACATAGGTGAAAATGGCAATTAAAGGTGAATTGTTTGGGATATAAAGAAAAACACACAGGTAATCTCAGGAGAAATACAGGCTGCTCTGGAAAAAGATGGTGTGGTTGTTACAAGGATCACAATACAACAATACTTGAACAAATATGAGCTGCATGGTCGAGTCACCAGAAAAAAGCCTTTACTGCGTCAATGTTACAAAAAAGGCCGGTTACAATATGATTGACAACACCTTGACACGCCTCACAGCTTGTGACACACTGTAATTTGGAGTGACGAGACCATCATAGAGCTTTATGGTTACAACCATATACGCTATGCTTGGAGAGGCATGAACAAGGACTACAGTGAACAGAATACCATCCCCACTGTGAAGCATGATGGTGGCTGACAGATGTTTTGGGGGGGATGGCACGGGAAAATCTTGTGAAAATTGATGTCAAGATGAATGCAGCATGTTATCAGAAAATATTAACAGACAATTTGCATTCTTTAGCACGAAAGCTGCGCATGGGACACTCTTGGACATTCCAGTACAACAATGACCCTAAGCACAAGGCCAAGTTGACCCACAGTGGTTAAAGCAGAAAAAGGTGAAGGTTCTGGAGTGGCCATCACAGTCTGCTGATCTTAATATCATTGAGCCAAACGTGCGGTTCATGCAAAACGACCAGACTGCATGACCTGGAGGAATTTTGCCAAGATAAACTATTACAAAAGACTGCGTGCTGTGATTGATGCTAAAGGGGGCAATACACAGTATTAAGAACTTAGGGTCAATTCATTATTTTCTTTGTTGCCATGTTTTATGATTGTGCCATCCTGTTATGACCTACAGTTGATTATGAATAATAAAACACACTTAAAGAAGCCCTAAGCCTGATCCAATTCATAAGAACTATTGACCTGGCTGTTATGCATGACCTAAAGCAATGTGAAGGCCATGTGCGCAGATGACAACAGTGTCCCAAATTCCCTCTTCCCCTTCTTGGCCCTGTTCATAAGTAGTGTGCTATGTAAGAAATAGAGTACCATTTAGGATAGAGTCAACTGACAATATCGGTCATATGCCTCTGGGACCTGCGACTGTCCTTGTTTGGTGCTTAGTCCAATCCCACGATTAAATTTAAATGGCCGTCAACAAAGATAAAATGACTTGAACAAGTAAATCCCCCTGTTGCCTTCAGGATAAAAAAGCTGGAAGCTTAACCCTCAAAATATAACTGCTGAGCACGGAGGACACTGCCATGCACGAATGAATAGGCGCTGTGTTTGCTTGTTAAGCAAAATATTACCACCCAGGGCTTTGCTGATGACATGGAATGGAATACAAACAATAAATACATTATACATATATACAATCTGTATTGTAACGTTGATTTGAAGGCTCCTTCGGCCTTAGTAACATTTTACAAACACCCCTGATTTTGTGTGCTTGTGTCCGCTTGTGAGCTGGTGTGTGATGAGCATGTTCTTCACACTTATGCCGGTGTGTATGTGTGTGAGTTATGCATTCATAGAGTATGTCTAGCGGAGTGTGTTGTTGTTATGTGCATTGCGTGCTGCTAAAGAGTTTATGTTATTCTCCTTTCTCGCTCTACTCTCTATTCTGGGAAAGTCCAAATTACAGTCTTTCAGTGCGTGGCTGGCGTGTGCGGTTCAGAATTTGTACTTAACCTACCCCTCCTGTGCCATTTAGCTCCCTCTGTCTCCCTCCTTTTTTCCTTCTATACTTCCCTTGTTCACTTCCTACTCTCCCGTCTTGTCTCAAATAGATATTCTTCTGTTCCCTTTCACTATATCTACACCCTTTAACCACAGCTTTTTTGTTTTGCATTGATTTAACCTTGCATGTCAATCAACAGCGCTTCTCTTTCTTCATTTCCCATTCTTCCCTACTTCCTTCTTTGCCTCTTCTCTCTCTTTTCCATTTCTCTTGCTATCCAAAGTGTTGTTCTGAAGACTGTTGCTCTTTGCTCTAGAGGTTCATGAAAACAGCCATGGCTCCTTAAAAACATGTCCTTCCTGTGGCTTTGCTCTACTCATTTCAGACTTTCCTGTCTCTCTCCTCTTCCTCCTATAATTATCGTCATATACCGTATGGATATTCCACTGCTCTCGTTGCCATTCGGAAACATGATTTCCTCCCAAAGATGTATGTGTTTTCTTGTCTGAATTGAGTGTCTGTTTTTGTTTACCAGTAAGTGCTTGAGTGTGATGATTTTGGGGGGAAATAAGTATTTACTTATTTCATAATGATCTACACAACTAAAATGGTGAAGTATATGATTGTTAAATTTCACAAAGGTTGTTCTAAGTAAAACAGAGTTCATTTAGATATAACCAGGTGGTTAACTAGGATCTAATGTTCTAAAATTCATTGTTTTCGAAAAACATGTTATTCAACTCAATACAGTTTGAATGTGGATTTTCCAGACAAGCCTCAGCTAAAAAGCATTGATCATTGTTGCCCTTCCGAAATTCAAACCTGGGTCGCCCACTCTAAAGGCTGTGTCTTCAACCACTGTGCCACAGAGCTTTACATTTGCCAGATGTTGGTATAGCCTCTTGACATTATATCATTTTGTAAGTTTGAATATTTCGTTAGACACCATTAAGCATTGTGTTAAACTGTGTAACATTTCGAATTATGTTTACCTGCACCAAAAATTGCATCTTTGAGCTGTATGGCTTTTGATACTGGCGGTTTTAACAGCTGATGAACATTAGTCAATGACATCGATACAATAACTACTGTATCAATATAGGTGACGATAACAGACTTTTTCGTCAAGTGAAAAGACAATAGAATCCTGGAGTCAGCAAAGTTTTTGTCTATTCCGAGCAAATCCTAAAACATAATTAGAAAATCCACCAGAAATAGTCGCAGCATAACAGCGAAGAATTTCATTTTAGGCTTCCGATAACATAGCTACTGAAGGTAGTAGTTAGCAAAGTTTTTGTCTATTCAGAAAAAATCCTATTTTGCTACTGGCCGTTTTTAGAGCTAATTAGCCATTTGCGAATTACATTGATACTGCATCAATCAATATAGGTGACAATATCAGAATTTTTCATGTAGCCAACAAAGTGTTTGTCTATCCTGAACAAATCCTAGAACTGTTTTATTTTAGGCTTCCTATTACATAACTACTGAAGTTTGTAGCTAGCAAAGCTTTTGTCTGTCTGAACCATAATGTGTTTTGACTGTGACGGGAGTCGAAAGCAGGACCTGTTGCTTTGTACTCTGCATCTCTAAGCACTATGCTATTTAACAAGCGGCTCTCAGTCAGTCAGTCAGTCACTCTGTAAGAGACATTCGTTCTTGTAGGCCAGTTCTGCTTATGCGGTCCGGAAAAAAGGTAGTTAGCTAAGTGATAAGATTTAAAGCTCATATTTATATTCTACAATTGTAAATGTCATTTCCAGATGTGATTTAATTTGATAAGCTTACATTTTTAAGTTATTATATTTTTGGAGAAGTGTTGCACTGGTAAGGATGGGAGCATATGGAAGAGTGAGTTCAGTAGAACTGTACTTATTCTGTACTTTTTTATTTTCCATTTCATTTTATGGAACTCTAAGCCCACTGCCATATTTTTGCTGCATTGTTTTACCATATTTTTGTTGGGTAATATTTTTGTATGGAAAAACTAAGAGCGTTAACTAGAATGTGATCATTGTCTGAAAGTAGAGAGACACAGCTCTTTTTGTTGCTTTATAGTCTTGTAGAGTATGCAGCTTTGTTTTGCTGAGGTTTAGCTTGAGGTGGTGGATCAACATCCAAGCAGAGATGTCAGCCAGACCTGCAGAGATACATGATGCCAACTGGGAGTCAGAAGTGTCATACGTGTCTGATGCACAGAAACATGGGAGAGACCATGTGAGGATATTACAGAGCCAAGTCAGTTAGCTTACAGAAATAAGGGCAGAGGGCCTAGAATCAAGCCCTGGGAGACACCGGTACGAAGAGCTTGCTGTGAAGACACAAATCCTTTCCATGTCATCCAGTCGGACCGGCCTGCAGTCGAACAGAATGCAAAACACCCAGCCCTGAGAGGTGGAAAGGTGAATCTGATGGTTCACTGTGTTAAGGGAAGCGATTAGATCTAGAAAGATAAGAGCAGAGGAGTCAACTTGGCCAGTACAAAGACTTTCTGACACAGAGTAGACCAGTCTTGCTTGGGTGAACAGTTGAAACAGTAATAAAACGTCATGAATGTCATTTTTATTTCTTGTGGGTTCAATAATTTGATAGACTGGCCCTGAGTAATGCAACAATTTAATTCATAGTCAACGCACTTATACTTCAGTCTTTATTCAGGCTGTACAATTTGAAAAACATAATGTAAATAAATTAAAACGTTCTCCATCTCTCAATTTAAGAGATATTAATTAATACATATTGTGTGAACTAGGGTGTTCGGGTATTCTGAGTCTGCAGCAAGTTTTTAACCATTGTATTTCCCAGACATTTCTGCACAAATTCAAGGAAGGTTTCGTGGAACACTTTGATCTTTATCCAAAAACAAAAATAGACATTTGTTTGATCAGTTTAGTCTATCCACCAATCACCTCTCATTAGTTAACACGTTACCTCATTTGTTTTGTACACCTAAGCACCAGTCGCTATGTAGTAACAAAGATGTTACTAAATTTACAAGTGAAACACATTTAGAATTGCCATTTTCTGGATTTTTTTTTTAGATTCCGTCTCTCACAGTACCTATGATAAAAATTACAGACCTCTACATGCTTTGTAAGTAGGAAAACCTGCAAAATCAGCAGTGTATCAAATACTTGTTTTCCCCACTGTAGGTCTTAACTGTAGATGTAATCAAAATTATTATTATTTGCATGATCAAACGTCACAAAGGTCACTCCACGATTCCATTTCACTGTATTTTGATTTGCTATAATCACAAATATTATGCCCCAATACGAAAGACCAATAACTTAAATGGAAGGTGTCCCGGATTTACATGCTCTGTGCGGTAAAGCCTGAAGACAAGGTTATCAACCAACCCACTGCTCAATGACTCCCCTCTGCCCCCCCCCACATTAAATCTAAAAAGAGTCTAAAAATTAGAAACTGATTTTTAATTTGAGCAGAAAAAGTATGTTTAGAATTATTTTTATAACATGATGGATGTGGGAAAGGGTCATTCATTTTTACGTGTGGCCGACACATCCTCTTATGAACCCTTTCATGTATTTTTTTGCCCTTGCTTTTCCATATTGCTAAAAACTGGCAAGAAATGAGTAACATACCTCTGAATGACGAGCTGCACTCTCCCCCTGGTCTAACGATCTAACTTCATTGTCAGTCATTTGTCCACAAATGTCAAGTTTTGACAGTTAAATTAAAACATTGATTCCAATTGGTTAATCTAAGGTCTATGGTTTGACATAGGGTTAAAACAGAAACCTGTCAACCAGTTAACTAGTTGAGTTTAGGCAATCATTCCAACTGAAACCGCCTGAGATTGTATCAAATTGACCTTGTCATCAATTATGTTGTAGCTCTGTGTGCTAATTAAAGAAACATCCTGGCTTCACTTTCACCATGACCGTATCATTGAAAATTATCTGCTGGTACGAAGCATTGCTTTGAAGGTGTCTGCAAATCGTGTCGTATCAGAGATAATTTCTGTTATGACAACTTTCACAAAATTGTTTGCAAAACCCCTACTGTGTGAGGTAAAAAAAAATCTAGCTCATTAGTACACAATTCTAAAAAGCATATGATTACATAAAGTGTAGGTTACAGGACGTCATTGTTGATGCAATTAGATTTTCTCATGGGATGCCTGCGACTTTTCTCCCAAATTCTTATTTTGACAAAATCAAATGTCATGATCAAACCATTTCAACAAATGATTTACTATCTCAGTTATAGTCAGTGAATTCTTAGGCACTAGGAATTTGAAGGTAGGCAGGTCCTGGGTGATTTCAATACTACAGTTCTGCTCAAAAGTTTGTATACCCTTGGAGGATTGGTAATATATGTACCATTTGTATAGAAAACATGAGTGAACAGGCAAAACAAATGTTTTCTTTTTTGGTCTACCTGACCTTGGCTTGGTATCAAGAGATCCCTGAATTTTCCACTTCTTAATAAGTGATGTAACAGTAATGACTGGCAGTTGCAAGGCTTTGGATATCTTTTTGTATCCTTTTCCATCTTTATAAAGTTCCATGACCTTGTTCGGCAGTTCTTTTGAAAGTTTTTTTCTTCCCATGGTTCAGTATCTAGCCTGCTCAGTGCATCCATGTGAGAGCTGACAAACACAGGTATGAGAAATTCATCTTTAATTGCCATTATCATCTGTTTGTCACCTTGACTGTCTGTAACAAGGCCGTATATTTAAGGGTATGTACACTTTTGATCCGGGCCATTTGGGTTATTTCTGATATCAATACGAATTAAAAAGAAGCCAAACAACTATGAGATAATAAAAGGCTTCATATGATCACTATCCTTAAATAAAATAAATGCCAAAATAATATTTGGAGATTTTAATAGAAAATATAGGAATATTTGCCCTTAAGTGTTGAACACTGCCAATGAGAATTTGAGACACCTAGCAGAAGTTTACCATTCTACCCTCAAGGTATGTGCTCACTCCCTTCTATATGTGCTGGATAGTACCTCTTGATGGCCTATGAAAGCACATGACACAAACATTCCTCAGTGGAGGTTGGGAACCTATCGAGGCAAGTAAGTGACGATGTCCTGCTAAACTAATTGCAACTGTATCAAATTTGCAACTCGTAAACATAGATACAATAATTCTGAAGTATTAGGTTAATATCCCCAGATATTAACCTAATACTTGATGTCTAATAGTTGATCAGTAGAAGCCAGTGGAGCAAGATGGCATTAGGCAGATGTTTAATTTCCTTTTCACTTGACAAAACTTATGATCTCAAAAAGTTTTTCCTTCTCCTAGAGTTTAATATGTTACAGATTTCAGTACTTTATGGGGAGTTTACCAGTTGACAAAGGTTTAAAATAATGACTTTGTTTTGAGTACAGGGCAAACTGAGATACTGCAAACACACATCTTAACAAGTAGGCATTTCCTAACAGAAACATGCTAGAACGCGCCCATATTGCCCAATAAGATCTCTCTAGCTTATACCTGACACTTTGCTCCTTCTGGCCTAGGTTCTGCCCACACAGCATCACCAGCATCCCATTGGAAACAACAACTTCTGGCCTTGGTTTAGTTACAACAGCGATTTGGCATGAGCCTACTACATGGTAGTAGATCTTTCCGTTCCGCTTTCTGCATCTCCCTGGGTAATCCATCGCTTCCTCGGCGATGGAGGCCACTTTGTGTGTGTGGGTATGCGCGCCTGTTTTCCAAGCATGAGTATGCGCTTGCCTGTGTACTGAGTGTTTGTGTAGGCCGTGTGTGTGCGCATCAGGCAAAGGAAACAGAACCATTACAAGTCTTTACCACTCGACCCCCTAATCCTGTGGCGAGAGAATGATCAAACCCTAGTTGACATTGTCAACAGTCGCCTCAAGCTCCCAATATTTTCCAGACCAAAACACCAGTTTTCTTTTTTCTTTCTCTTCCTCCGCTCTGAAAAAAAACTGTTTGGTTGTAGTCGCATGGTTACACACGATAAACAAATAATCTGCATGATTATATAAGCGGTGTTAGGTTCATTGAATGCCAGGAGCTTCACGAGTCAGAGGGCTGATCCCGATTGCTCATTAGGGCCGGGCAAAAAGCATTCCCAGAGTTTGGGAGTTAAAACAATCTGAGCTTTTTTGTCAGGGTTTTATACAGTGTGACTTTCCAAAGAGCATGTAAAGGTTGCATAAAACACTTTTGTGCAAAAAAGCCTGTCAAATATTCAATAGTGCCAGAGGCATTCTCTTGAACCAGACAAGTTAACTGGATTTGGCAGTAGAGTTGATGCGTTTGGCATAATCCTTCCCCAGTACCGGTGACTTCTGGGGAAGGAAGGAAAAGGGTTTCTACCGAGGGCAGATCTTAGATAATTTTTTGACATAGGTTAAATACAGAGTAGCTTTCAGGTTTTTTGTGTTTTTTATCATGACTTCTGTCTACCTTCCATTTCCTCCTTCTCTATTTTTATCTGGAACCCTCTTTTTCTTGTGCCTTTCCCCTTCCTCACATCGTGAGGAAGGGGAAATATTTTCTGTTCCCATCTCTTCTCCCCTTTCTGACCATACCTTTTCTTTCCCAAACTCACCCTCCCTCCCTCCATCTTTCTCTCTCTCTCTCTCTCTCTCTCTCTCTCTTTGGGTTTCTGTGTGAAAAGGGGCTTTATCAGTGGGGCTGAATGGTGCAGGTCCGGAGGAGGCCGGTAGAATGGGCCCGTCGTCAGAGGAGAACAGAGTGCATGAATGGAGAACAAAAACCTTGGGCCCCGAAGAGGCCTCGTTTTCTCAGTTCTCCACCTTACAACACCACACAACTGCTCCAACAGAAACCTTCTCTGAATTAAGTACTACACAGTAGAACACACTGCTTCTGTTTTTCTATGTTTGTGTGTGACTGAGATTGCATGCATATGGGTGTATGGGAGTAACACTGTTAGACAAAACTGTGAGCAGGTGCTTAAATGACAATGAGGAAACTGTTCCCAAAATGGATTGGCTTCCACTTAAATTTTTAAACAGACACTTGGATAGTTTCTGATGGCGTTCCACATACATTAATCGTCTCAATCCATAGTCTGACTGCAATCTCTCCGTTGTATTTATGCAATTATGCATTATGTACTGTTGGTTGTGAGTGTGCATGTACTATCACACTTTGCCTGATGTTTATGTGAATCTGGGAATACCTTTCCCGATGTGCAATATTGCAAGTGACAGTCATGAATATGCACGTTACGCTTTGTGACTTTGCGGATGCCTAGCAGCGGGAAAGAAAGTGAACACTTCAAAACAAATTTGTTTGAGCTCAGAAAGCAGCGTGTGACTGGTGTGAGACAATTACTGTGTCTGTTTTTGCACGTGTGTGTGTGTGTGTGTGTGTTTGAATGACAAAAGGATCCATCTGTTCATAAACTCCTCATTCTCATTCTCATTCATTCCAAGATTTCAAAAGCGACAGTGATCCCCACAGAGGAATTAATCACAAATGACAAATAATAACCATACTATACTTTAAAAGGTTTCACAAAAGTGACAAAAGTGTGATATAAGTCTTTCTTTTGTCATATTTTCTACACACAATACAGAATATGTTTTATTACTAAACATATATATATATATATATATATATATATATATATATATATATATATATATATATATATATATATATATATATATATATATATATATATAT
>JACXGJ010006821.1:0-32864 GCA_016801105.1 Esox niger
CATGCCTAATTTTGTTCGAACAATCATTGCACACTTCCTGTAAATGGTATAAACTTCGTTTCACTTCTCAAATATCACTGTGTTTGTCTCCTATATGATATATTTAACTGATTTTTTTTATCCTAAGAACCAACGATTTATGAAGGAAAATCATGGACATTAACAAGGTTGCCCAAACTTTTGCAGACCACTGTACATGTTTTACACATCCATCCCCTCAAGTGATTAGGTGTTTCCTGTTGCAATAATTGTTCACACATAAATTAATTGTGAATGTATAGTCCAAGTTAAATCCTTTGAAGTCTGCGCTTGGTGTCAGTAGGCACAATCAACAACAACCAGGTAGGACAAAACATTACTAGAGCTGTGAAAAACTACCCTAAGATAAGTGTCAGTGAAATCACCAAAAACCTCTAGAATGCTATGGTGAAAGTGCAACAATCTATTGTTTGCAGAAGACTTCGGTAGTTAAAGGCTACACTGATCTCTAATCAAAATTTCTTAAAAAATACAGACAATAACTTTTGGAACTGTGTTTTAGGGACAGATTAGGCAAAGGTGAACCTTTATCAGAGTGATGGGAATGCAAAAGTGTGGCGAAAAAAAGGAACTGCAGATGGTCCAAATACCACCCCATCTGTGAAGCATGGCAAAGATAGTGTCATGGTATGGGCAGGCATGGATGCCCCTGGATGGCCTCACTCAACTTTGTGGATGATGTAATGTATGACGGCAGGAAGATAATTTATTGTGAAGTGTACAGAAGTACTTTGGCTACAGATGAACAAGAAATTGCCAGCAGATTCAGGGCCGCGATTCACAATGCAACAGGACAATGACTCAAAATACATTGCCAATACAACAACGGAGTCCATCAGCGGAAAAAAGGGGAATGTTTTAGACTTGCCAGGGTAGTCTGACTGAACATGTATTTCACTTGTTGAAGAGGTGAATTAAGTCAGAAACTCCGCAAAACAAGCAACAGCTCAAAATGGTCACGGTCAAAGCTTGGAAAAGCTTCCCAAAGAATGATAACAAGACTCCTATTGCATGGGAACTATTTGCAGCTAAATACTAGTGTTACTACTTCTTACATTTGCTAATAGTTGAATTGTCCCAATAATTATGCTTAGATGAAATGGGTGGATGGAACTCTTTGAAAGTGCTGTTTTTCTTGGTTGGTAAAACGTATTAAAACAAAAAGAAATAAAAGGTGACAGCCGTACTTCTGTTTCATATTAATCTATTAATCATATTTTCATACAGTACTGTGGAAAGATTTTAGGTAGGTGTGAAAAATGCTATCATGTAAGAATGCTTCAAAAAATAGACAATTGTGTACATTTATTAATTAACAAAATGCAAAGTCAGAGAACAGAAGAAAAATCTAATCTACAATTGGTGTGACCACCCTTTCAAAACCGCATCAATTCATCTAGGTACAACTGCACCCAGTTGGTGAAGGAACTTGGCAGGCAGGTTGGCCCAAACATCTTGGGGAACTAACCACAGTTCTGTAGATTTAAGCTGCTAATATACTTCCCGCTAAGTAGGCTGCCATATGTATCCTGTGTACTTTCGGTCTGTTCTTTGTGCATGTGTCCCTAGGCCTTGAGTGTACAGATACGAGCAAGGTGCAGTACCAACAGAAATTGTGGGGCAGAATACCTAAGATCCTCTGAGGTTCTGCGACACAGACATCGAAGTAGTAGTACACAATGAATACGCTTAATAGCCACATTTTTGTTGGAGTCGCTGATACTCTTTCCTGTTGTTTTCTTAATACATACATTAATAATAATACCTCCTCCGTCTCCATGTTTATTGTGGTTTTACAAAATTGGCAATTGTCAACAACGTATTTCCCGGCAGGTAGAAAATATTTTGTCACCGGACTCCCTCTTTGAAGACAGGAGTACGTGGTGCAATGCTGCTTGGTTAGCATTTGCGTACATACATAAGTACAACTACGAAACTGGAGTATATCGAGGCCATTAGGCAGCCTCGGATGATTCTCTCGCCATGTAATCCCAGTCAGACTTGATGATGAGTATATCTGCCTCTACTTCTCAACACTGAGGAGACATAAATTCTGACCAAATCCACAACTCCATTTGCAGAAATGCAGCCCAAAACCTGCAAGGAACCGCAACCATGTCCTGTGGTGAACAAACGGTCTTCTGCTACAGACAAATATAAAACTTTTGGGCTCATCAGTCCAGAGCACCTGTTACCATTTTTCTGCACCCCAGTTCCTGTGTTTTCATAGGTGAGTCGCTGGGCCTGGTTTCCACGTCGGAGGTAAGGCTTCTTGGCCACAAGTCTTCATTGTAGGCCAGTTCTGACCAGACTTCTATGGACAGTAGATGGATGTACCAGGGTCCCAGGGTTCTCCTACAATTATGAGCTGATGGCACTGCTGGACATCTTCTGAAGGGAAGTAAGCATGATATGTCTTTCATCTGCTGCAGTAAGTTTCATTAGCTGACCACTGTGTCTACGGTCCTCAACATTGCCCGTTTCTCTGCGCTTCATCAAAAGAGCTTGGACAGCACATCTGGAAACCCCCGTCTGCCTTGGAATGACTGCCTGGGAGAGACCTTGCTGATGCAGTATAACCACCTTGTGTCTTGTTGCTCTGCTCAGTCTTGCCATGATGTAAGACTTATAACAGTGAACTGACTTCAGCAACCTCTCCTTGTTAGCTGTGTTCAGCTGCTCCGCAACTGGTTTTATTTCTCCAATAGAGCTATTTCTGTTTCAGTTAATAATTGTGTTTCAACCTACATATTGATGATCATTAGCACCTGTTTGGTATAAATGTTAAATCAAACACCTGACTAGATGCCTACAAAATCCCTGATTTGTACACATGTACCTTGAAGAACTGATGCTGTTCTGAAGGGTGGTAAGAACAAATTGATCTGATTTAGATTTTTCTTCTGTCCACTCACTTTGCAATTTGTTAATATAATTTAACATCTCTATTTTTGAAAGCATTTTTATTTGACAGCACTTCTTCCACACCTGATGAAAACTTTTGCATACTCCAAGCATTTCATTGCCATAACTGTTTATTGCAAATGACAATTAAACCTTTGAACATGAACATGACTATACAGCAAAAAATGTTATTTTAAACTCACTATCCTAATAGCCATAGAGGCCACCGTATGTCAGAGACAGGGAATAAATCTATGCCATCACTGAGGTCTACAGAGAGTTCCTTGGACATGGATAGTAGCCTATGTGATGACACAACAAAATATGGAGAAATTGAAGAGTTATAAATACTTTATCCAAGGCACTGTCAGTGTCAAGCAAACACATAAGACAAGAAGAATTGCAGGCACTTTAAACACAAACTGAGCTCTCCGCCAACAACAGGGTTGCACTGTTTCAACAATTTGGCATAGCTTACTTTGCGAGGGTAGGGCTACATAACTAAGCCAATAAAAGACATGCAGACTGCTACTACCTTGGACATTTTAATGCCCTGACCTTCTAAACATTTGAGAACCCTCGCTATACATACACAAATTCTGAATATGATTACCTTCCAATAATTTTTCAACAGGATGCCGACCTCAGCTTATTCATAAGCAAATAATAAGTTCTTTTTGGCAAAATATAATTTTCAAATGACTTTTCATTCTGTATCAACACCACTTGTTTTAAGTAGGCCTAATAGATCAATTGAATAATGAAATGAAAATCCACGTTTTTTTGGACAGCGGTAGATTTAAGCAAAAGTTATGAGATAATATGTAGTATGTGCAGTGTAATGTTGTGTCATAATTACAAACAAAGATTCATTGTAAACGAGGATTGAAACCAGTAGAGTGATGTAGCCTTTGTCACAAGAACAGGCATGTTATTAGTTAGTCAACAGAAACTACTCAGAGGTCAGGTGGGTGGAGCCACCGGTCTGTTGCCAGGAGTCAACTCAGGGTCACATGACTTGGCATGCTTTAGCAGGCATTTTCACCTATTTTTCACCTTTCTCGCTCTATTCCATCTCCTTGAATGCATCACTCTATACCTGTATGGTGCCATAACAAGACATCTACAGGCTTGGGAGCACACTAAAACGGTTCTCTTTTTTTCACTGTTAGCCTAAAAGAGATTACTAAAAAGTGCAAGTAGCAAAACAAATAGCAAGTAGCAAAGCAGCAAACAAGATAAACAATTTGTCAAACTTTAATAACATCCAGTTTTGAGGGACTTTTCAAACAGCACAGCATCCATAGGGCACCAACTTTCAGTGTGAGGAGGATTTACAGTGTACACTCACAAGTTATTACTGGAATGCTATGGAAAACTCTATACAAAGGTATTTTCTTTTGCTGAGAAACTCCCTCTACTGACATGCTTTGAAACAGGAAATTTTACTTTTCACTGGGACTGAATGCAAATGAAGCGCTTTGTAGAGGATGAGGGATGCTCTGGCTACGACCTATCCTTCAGAACAACCAGCAGGAGACAAGTGGCCCAGCTCTAGAATCAACACTCAACCTGCATCCTAAGTGGCAGCCTGTTATCTATGTAGTGCACTAATTTGACCAGTGCCAGTATGGTTAAGTTGTGCAGTACGTAGAAAAGAGAGTGCTATTTGGGTTCCAACCACAAACATTCCAGGAATCTTTCCAACGGAAAAGGAAAAAAGGTTTCAAAGACTAGGATGCCTTGCTAGAAATTATGGTATCTAATAATAATGAGAAATAAAAGGGTAATTTCCATGTGAGGCCCAGCAGCACCAAAATGTTGACAGACCCAGAAACTAAATGTGTTCAATAAAATACCATCCAGTAGACTATGTGGAACACAGCACTGTAATGTCCTCTATAATTCTGAATTTGACTCTATTGTATTATACCCTAAAAAGAAAAAATAAGAAACTGTCATTGCATTATTTCCATACACCGTGAGTGGGGACAATCACACAGACACAACCATCCTGGGTTCAACGAGTAATGGGTTCATTTGGAATCACTTGATTCATCCAGCCTGACAGTGGAACCAATGGAATATTCCCAAACATGCCAATGGATCCCATCTGGTGCTCCAGAAAAGCTGTTGAGAGCAGCTCTAAAGTATATTAAAGACAACCAATAGCATTAGAACACATGCCTGACGGCAGCAGCATGACAACCAGGCAGCCCTCATTAGCACTTGATGTTTGTGCAGGGGCCACAACAGTGACCGTTTGAATTCCTTCTCTGCTCAAACAGTTCTCAAAGCATGTTTGGTTCACCGCAAAGCCCTGTTTGTTTTCCTCTATGGTTCATATGCCGTTATGGGGGGCTTTACCTTGTGAGTTGGGGGGGAGTCTTGCAATGCTGCATTTGCACTAAATTGCAGCAATGTTATTAAGAGTCCCAGCAGGGAGTTAATAATAGGCTGCTTGTTTAGTGAATCCTTTCCAATTCCTTAACAAGACATTGGACTGGATACCGTTTCACCCTCGGCAGGTGTCTGAAGCTACGACATGCTAATGCCCTTTATCTTCACCAGATATGTTTTACTGGCATAATTACTTTCAACAGTAAAAGTTAAAAAGAAACTGAACTCACTGATGCAATGTTTTCATTTGCTCTTTAGGGAAACTTTTCAAAGTGGGATTTTAATGATGTTTGTCACCTATGAGACAACGGTCCCATCCCTATACCCGCACTACTGGGACAGTTCTTTCTTTTCCATTGCCAGTTGCCACTCTTCCCGGTTGTCCTACTTACGCCGAAACAACCGGTTTACTTCCCCATTGGTTTGCTGTTCAAAACGTCACAACACTATTAGCCTATAGCAAAGTCAGGTCAACAGGGTGTTGATTATCACCGCTGGAGAACTACACTACAGAATAGGGACACCCTATGGTATTGGACCCCTCAGCGAGAACACGCAATTGAGGGTCACAAGTGCGAATATTGGGACAGGACCAATTTCCGATCTGTATTAGTAATAAAGTATCACTTCCTGAAAACAGACAAAATGTGTCTAAGTTAACTCAAGAAATCTATAACAACTGAAAAAAAATTCAGAGGCTCTGGTCAGGCAGTGTTACATTGAATCGAAATCACAGTTGCAGGTGAGGTCTCACTGACTGAGCAACCTTTTATATTATGTTAGTGGGAAATCAAAACCCAATACCTGCCTCTACTGTGATGCAGATTTAATCACAAATAACCCATTAACTTTGTAGTGAATTTCAACATGAAAATGTATGTTTTAAAAATAAATTGTCATTTTTGAGTTACGCCAATTTAGAATAAACAACAAAGCCGCTTAATTTACTGAACCAGAAAAACATCCCAAACCTTTTCAAAAACAATGTGCGTTTGTGTGCATGTGTGCGCGTCTATATATGTGTGTGTGTGTGGATGTGTGCGCACAAGTGAGTCAGTGTGTTGTCGTGGTCTTTCACAGATTGGAATAATCTCTCCCGTCACAGTTTTAACAGTGCCCACCCTGTGTCTATTCCAAAAACCAACAGAGGAAGACAAAGCGGTCCATAGGCTGAGGAATCTCTGTGACTGAGTGCCTTCCTAGCGCTCAGAGGGAGAGACCACCCACTTAGGGAGTCGGGCGCCCTGATAGGCCATAGCACACTCAATTCCAAGGATTTCACCACTTCAATCAGACCCACATGGTAGCCCAAACGTGCCGATAGCGCGCCTCTTGCCCCTGTGAAGTGGCCCGTAGGCGCAGGGCGTCAGTGCGAGGCTGGGTGGGTGGGTGTATGGGTGTCAGAGGACATCTCGGAGGGTCAGGAGGGACTGGGAAGACTACAGGCACGGGCTCTTCTTAACCGCCACAAGCTTCTGCCAGTATCACTGACCCAATGGGTGTAAGCACTACATTGTCCTGTCTGGGGGTCTGATCCAAGAGCAGTGGAAAGTAGGTTAGGGCCGAGGTCCAGCCACCTGATAAGAACACAGATATTTGGAAATGTTCTCTCCCTGTTCAGATAGACAATTAAACTAGTTAGGAAACGTAACATGGGTCGTTATTGCGATGGGCTTTAAGACAATTCTCTGGTGTGGATGAAAGCAATCAGCAGAGACAGACAGGAATTAAACAGCAATGTTGTGAATGCTGCTCGCTATAGCCACAATCCATAATGTTTGCTTCAGCCTAACGCAAAGGAAGCACTGCAACTTGATTTCAAATACCATCAGCAAGCTACTTTGTTGAGAAATCTAACAAGTCAAAAATTTATGAAGCGCTATGCTTTTATACTAAACATCAACTAATTGATCAAAGGCAACATACATTCAGTGTGCAGTACATGCCACATAGAATAGAATAGGTCACTCAAAAACTAGCCATTTTCAAAAAATTACAATGCTTTTGATTTCTGACCAGCAATTTTACTTCCATTGTTGCACTTGGACAAAAATGCTCTGTTTTTGCAGAAGAGCACATGTTAGGTTAACCTTTGGAACACAGAAACCACTCCCCATTATTTGTAACTATTGCTTAACTATAGATGGAGACCATCAATTTATCAGAATCATGGATAATCCTCAAAGCATATTAATGTCCACATTTTGAAGCTATCTGACACCTATTTTTCCACTTGCACAGCAGGCTTATGAAAAGGAGTCCGACCCACACAGAAATGGGATTCGTTTTAAAGAGAATTCAAGGGATTTGCTCACAGGCCAAATAATGACGAATGGCCGCCAGTTCAAGAGATATAAAAACAGGCTCTCTAGGTAATACTAGAGATTAAAAAAGCAGGATTAGACTAGACTGAGAAACTGCAATGTTTTCCAGTGTCACAGAGGTTTAAAAACACGAGGCGGACGCCTCGGCGTGAATATGCCTGTGAGCTGTGCGTGTTGTCTTTATCTGTGCATGTCTGCTGTGCTCCGACCAAGTACCTGCAGGGGCTTAGGGTGGACAGCTGGCATTAACGCGAGCTAGTTCTGATGATGTGTTGGACACAGACAAGTCAACACGCCTAGCTGAGGCCCTCTATATTAACATCAGGATTTGTGTCTTGCTACATCCTGCTTCGGGTTGGGCTCCACCCTTATCCACTAGGATGTGGTAGAACAAAAAGACGTGAAACAGGATTCATCAGAATATCAGCTGCAACAAAGATGCCGACAGGGCAGGCCTGTTAAAATAACATAAGGCCCATATAACTGTAACGAGAAAATACATAGGCAAGCTGCCTTGGGGCAGGTCTTAATTGCTGCCTGTCTACTACCTGTGTACCTCAGTCTTTCATGCATTAATGCCCAAAGCCTGGGGTTCTCTACACATTTGGCCTCAAGACCCAAACTGAACCAGGTTCTCAGTGGCGACACGGTATTCGCATCAATAATTTTGTGCCTAAATCTAATCTAGTGAAATGTAGCATTTTTTATTGCCAATAACTCCATATTGCTTAAATTCTTGAAAAACAATGTTGGCAAGCTGATACAAATCTGCTAAACAACACTGCTAATACATGCAGCTTCACACTGAATAAAATGTGATTAATAATGTTCAGAGAATTAAAAAAAGAGTATGTTTGTTATTTCTACATGCTTTCCACTTGGTATTAGTTGTTTGAATTCAGAGTGAATTATTTTTATATACACTTTGTTATTTTTTTTACTCAAGATACCACAATATCCATAAAAATCCTGCCTGGTCCTATTCCTGACAAACTGGTAGGTTCTTTATGGAAGGAACAAGTTATTATTTAAACTACTCTGTTTCATACACTGTCATAACAATGAAAATTTGAAAACCAACACACCTCTATGCATCAATATCACATACAATAACCAGAACTAAAGGTTTTAGAAAATACAGATGGAAAAATTTACTTAAGTCACATAAATAGTAATACATATAAAACGGTATTTGTTAAGGAGTTCAAACTGTTTATATATGTATGCAATGTTCTCCCAGTTCTAAACAGGTGTGCTAAAATGTTTGCATAACAAAATTCTGAAATCTTGGCATTGATTATGAAAATATTACTGATCATGCAAAAAAACTCCTTTTATTTGAGGATAATGATCATATGAAGGCATTTATTATCATAGTTGTTTGGCTCCTTTGTAAATCATAATGATAACAAAAATCATCAAAATGGCCCTGATCAAGTTTAAAAACCATTGAATGTTTGGCCTTGTTACAGACACACAAGGAGACACACACAGGTGAAAATGGCAATTAAAGGTACATTTCCCACACCCGTGTTCCCTTTATTGCAATTTGTGTTTGTGTATGAACAGTCAATGAGTTTGTTAGTTCTCACATGGATGCACTGAGGAGGCTAGATACTGAGTCATGGGGAGCAGAAAAGAACTGTCAAAAGACCTGCATAACAAGGTAATGGAACTTTATAAAGATGAAAAAAGATATGACAAGACATCCAAAGCCTTGCAAATGCCAGTCATTACTGTTCAATCGCCTATTAAAAAGTGGAAAATTCAGGGATCTCTTGATACCAAGCGAAGGTCAGGTAGACCAAGAAAGATTTCAGCAAAAAATGCCAATAGAATTGTTTGGGATACAAAAAAAGACAGGTAACCTCAGGACAAATACCGTCTGCTGTGGAAAGAGAGTGTGATTGTTTCAAGGAGCACAATACGACAATGAGCTGCATGGTCGAGTTGCCAGAAAGAAGCATTTACTGCACCAATGCCACAAAAAATCCCAGTTACAATATGCCTGACAACACCTTGACACGTCTCACAGCTTCTGATACACTGTAATTTGGAGTGACGAGACCAAAATAGAGCTTTCTGGTCACAACCATAAGTGGTATGTTTGGAGAGGAGTCAAGAAAGCCTATAGTGAACAGAATACCATCCCCACTGTGAAGCATGGTGGTGGCTCACTGATGTTTTGGGGGAGTGTGAGCTTCAAAGGCACGGGGAATCTTGTGAAAATTGATGGCAAGATGAATGCAAAATGTTACCAGAAAATACTGGCAGACAATTTGCATTCTTCGGCCAAGTTGACACTCCAATGTATACAGCAGAAAATGATGAAGGTTTTGGAGTGTTCATTACATATTAAGATCTCTTGACCTTAATATCATTGTGCCACTCTGAGGAGATCTCAAACGTGCGGTTCATGCAAGACGACCAACGACTTTGCTCAATCTGGATGCAGTTTGCCAAGACAAAAGGGCAGCTATACCACCAGCCAGAATTCGGGGCCTCGTATACAACGATTACAGAAGACTGCACACTGTCATTGATGCTGAAGAGGGCAATACACAGTATTAAGAACTAAGGGTATGCAGACTTATGAACACGGGTCAATAGATTATTTTTTCTTTGTTGACATGTTTTGTTTTATGATTGTGCCATTTTGTTATGACCTACAGTTGAATGTGAATCCCATAAGAAATACGACGTGTTTTGCCAGCTCACTGTTGTTTTCTTAAAAATATATTACCTATTCCCCAAGGGTATACAAACTTCTGAGCACAACTGTATATTTTAGTAGAAAATCAAATCAATGACAATGCAAATGTTTCTTATTAAGAGATACTTGTTGATAAATGTAATGGGACAATTAAGATATTTGACATACACACCCTCAGTGTAATTTCTTAAATAGGTGTATGCAGGGTCTAACTTATCTTTACCATCATCTCAGTATTCCTTCATTCTGAAGTTCTGAAGTAATGTTTTGAAATAGCAAGTACGCCCTCTTGAGGACAGACTTAAGAAGAGCATTTCAATTGCTTTTTTGTAATTCCATCCAACCATTTCCCTTTTGACAAAAGAAATGTAACAAATAAAATTATCCACAAACAATAGAATTCTTGGAAAAACTAAGTTTTCAAACTCAGTAGTCAAAATAAAAACATGGTTCAGTTTTTATAGCTGCTATAATTAGTTTACACTTTAAAATGTGTTCTAATTATCATAGAATGGAATTGCTGTAAATACTCTGGATGTCCTACAACACAGCAATATAAAAATAAATATTTGTGGAAAAACATTGCAAAGTTTCAATCCGGGTTTATCATCCTTGACCCTTCTGATAAGGATCTAGGATTAAAAGTATGAAACTATATCTGCTCTGTACTGTAAATTGCTGTGTCTACATATTTTTTGTGTGAAAAATGAACAATGTAACCCTACAAAACAAACATGCACAAGACTAAAGGGCAAAGAAGTATCTGAAGAATAACAGTCGCCAAAATACCAGAAAGGTCGGTTCACCTTTGTACATATCAACGAGGGAGTCTTTGAGTTCCTTGCTGTGTGTCCATGACAGACTGATTTCCTCTTCACTCTCCGAGCAGCAGCTCTCCCTTAGAATAAATGAGAACAAACAAGTGAGATAGTTAAGTTCTCTCAGTTCCATCCATTTTGTTATAAGAGAAAAATCCCCAAACGTTTTTATGGTGCAAATTAAGGAGGTCCTATGCTTTCCAGATTAATGTGTGTGACTAATCTCAATAACAAAGAGTTCTGACTGACCTGAGCGGGTCTCAGATTTAAAAGAAATGTATAACCATGCTACTTTTATCCTCTCAGTGGATATAGAAATGCCAGAAGAATATACCTTAACAAGGATTTCAGAATACATTTATAAAGACACTTTTATAAAAATGTTTGTTTCAGCTGGCGCAAGTTGTCATGTTAGCTCCCTCCCTCTAAGGAAAGGCATCAAGTACCTGTGAAGGTGTCACATTTCTAACTGAACCAATATCATTAGCAAACATTTCTCATCTTGAGCTCAAAACTCCTGTCATTCAGTGCAGGCTAACAGTCCCAAATGACCAACAACTTGACACCTGGCATACTTTAAATCAGGTTGTGTGTCATTACATGTTTACACTAACTTTAGTAGAGTATGGAGATCTGGACAAATACCATATGACAATAAACAGCTTGAAATTATGCAATAAACTGAACGATATGTTTAAAAATACAGCACACTAAAGTTTTTATATATTTATTACATGCTATAAATTACTGCTGGCTGTTTAATTTTTGAGCCATCAAATGTTCCATTCACAATCATCTATATTAGCAAAGGAATGTCATAAATGTTATAGTTTTTTACACACTACAACTATTACATACTATACAAAAAAATTGAACAACCTGTTATTCTATCATCCGTAAATAAAAAAGACGCCTCAAAATTAATCATACATTCCATCACCTAAAAGCATGCAAAATATCAACTCAGGGGCCAAGTATGGTGCAATTAGCTGCAGCATAGCTGCTTTAGTACTTACTTCACAGAGAGCTCGTTTTCCAAGCTAGAAATCTTACACTTAGCTCTTTGTAGTGCATTTCTAACATCATAAGCTCTAATTCTAGAAGCCATTACCAAACTAATTCCACCACAGTGCTATATCGATACTGAATAGCTACTGTCCTTACATCTTAACTGTAATGTGATACAACACATGACAACCCTTTACAGCATCCGAGAAACGTCCTAGTTTAATGAATGAAAAACTTTTCAACTCACCTGTCAAGAACAGCCAATGGGAAAGAAGCATGCAAAAAAAAAACTATTTTACAATTCTATTGGCTCACAATGCTATATTATACAAATTGATAGATGTTTTATCACTGAAATATTCCAGGCATGTGTTTGCGGTACTCCTGCCTCTTTAAAACATCTCAATGACTGATCGTGACATGCAGCACTTTGAGATGGATACCACCTGTCTCGATCGATGACAGAATGTTTAAGGACACAAGATGGCGGCTTACAGGTTGTTTGAATTCTTCATGGAGATAATCATTTATCTCAATAATTTGGCAAATTTACCAAAAATATTTAAATTGTTCGTGGGCATTGAAAATATACATATTTAACGAGTGTACAAAAATGTATGCACTCCGTAAGGTAAATCGATCTTGGAAAACTGCTTTCTTAAATGTAAACATAACGCTAATTCCAGTTGGTTGAACATTGTCATACTATGATTAAAAGTAAGTAGGAATTGGAGAACATTCACATTTTCAGATTTGCTAAAAGTTGCTAACAGAAGTCAGATACCAATTGAGTCCGCAATTTAACAGCCAACGAATTATAAGCATGAACCTACAATATGCATACCCGTTTTGTTATGGTGGCATGTCAATAACGTTTCATAGTTGACCTGTAAGCTACCAAACATTAAGCTAGTGTGGGTATTACGTTCTCAATTTTGTTTTTCAAAACCAAAGTAACTGCCATGTGAACATATGTCATATTATTAGTCTGATTTCTCAGCAGCAAATGTCAAATAAAGATCCACTCCCTGGCTCAAGCGATAGCTGGGGCAAATGTTAGCACGCAAAGCTAGTTAGCTAGCTAGCTTCATTGAAAAGTAGTTCGCTAACTTAGCTACCTATCTTGCTTTTTCTTCACAAGCCAGTATACTGTTACCTTATTAAATATTAATACCTAATGTAACCAGAGAGTTGTTTATCTGTGTCAGTAAACATTACCTGCAATTCTAAGTCACCGATGCCACTAGTAGTGGTGCCAAATATTTGGAATTGAGGAAGTTTACGTTCCAAATGGAATTCTGTGTTTGCTTAACTTTTGTCCAGTAGGAGCAGTCGAATAATTCATAAATCTCAGACTCAAACAAAGAACCCCCCAATGTAAAGTTGGTCTAATTAAATAAAATGCAATAATGTAAAATAGGCGACCTTTCCCAGCTAGCACAATTTTTTATTACATATTATAATTGCTAGATGAACGTTATGCTTTTACATTGTAGTTTACCAAGTTGTACATTGGGAATTATTTAACTTTTACCAACATCACTCACAAAACGTTTTCAAATGGTTGAAAAATATTACCAGTTCCAACGCTTGAATACACCTTAACATTTATGAAATTGTTCTTTTCTAAATGTACTCCAACGTTTTTATAATTGGACAAGCTGGGAGAAAACCGTAACGTTTGTGCGTGTGGAATTGTTTTCAAGTGTAAACATTTCTAATTAAACATTCGCTCAACTCACTGCTATTAATCAGACAAAAAATGACTGATATGTATGATTTTAGGAAAAATACCTAAAAAGTAATTTTCCTAAAAAAAATGTTGTGGCAGGTGGGACGATGAACATGGTACCAGGTAGAATCGAGGCAAGGCAAGGCGAGTTGAGCCAGTTGAACCGGTGCCATGCAGTGGAAAATAGCTAAAAGTGATGGCGTTAGGTGTAGGTAAAACATTTCGCAGAATATCACATTTCAAATATGGTGAAAGGGATGGTATGGTTTGGTCATGTATGGCGGCCACTATCTGGAGATTTCCATTGAGCTAGATTTTTTAATATAAGTCATGGTTTAATCTGTCTTCAAATCCCGACCATATGTTCATTTTTAGATAGTGAAATCCACGTACTCAACAGTCAAATAACAGCTGATCATCTATATATTCTTAGCAATAATTTAACAAATCCAGACTTTTGTAATATGGAGTCAACATTTGAAAATGGAGCAAGGATGTATGGTAATTATGCAAATGTGTTCTTATAGCTAGATGTTTATGATTACGTTTATCCTTGATGATAATACTCAGTTGACCTTTTTACCCAATCTCCGCCATCTACTACACTCCACCACAGTAGGCGGCAGTATTTTATCCTGTCCAGTACGGCTGCTGCTGACGAACAACGCAAAGCCATTTTCTTGTCGGTCGGTGGGTGAATGACTGGGATGTGCTGAAACCTGGGTGAAACATCAGATTAAGTTGCTGTTAAGGATTTCTGCAGTCTTTTTACCACGATGAGTTCAATCGGAACTGGGGTAAATAGAATAGCTAAGAAAATGCTCTTCAATGTTTTTATGCCAACAAATTCAATATTCCTATACTTCGAGACCCGGCAAGTTTTGGACAGGCTAGCAAATTGCTAACTGTAGCTATCTAGCCTGGTTGATTGTTCTGGCGGCTCTTATAGTTGTAGGTTTGAATAGAACGGTATATTTAAATAATAACACATTACACCTCGTTTAAAGTTTCCTATTGCACATAGTGGTTAAGTAAATGTCATTGGTTACTCGTTTCTAGTTTTCTAGCTGTTCTTTCAAATTTTGTTAGCTAACCATGTTGTCATGCCTGCTGAGTCACTTGTACTGCCGCTGCAGGCTAGTTGGTTCACTTGCTAAGTTGAGTTAGCTTGCTAACCTAAATCGAAATTGAAACCAGTTCAACCAAATGCCTGGTGTTATTGGTTGCATCTCTCAGCGCTAATGTAATATCACCATTGGGTAAGAGAGTCACAACATCAGTCATATTTGCAAGTTCAGCCATTGTTGAATCCATTTAGCTTATTGACTAGATGACTGACCGTATTTAAAATACATTTCTCACTTAGGCATATGAAATGAGGGTACATCCATGGTTTTGTTATGAATAGCACTGTTAAAAGTAACACCTATGAGGTTTGTTATATTCATCTTAATGTGGTGTGAGTAGTTTATAGTGTGTTATTTCAACAGCAGTAGCCATCAAATTATAACATACATTTGTCTCTTACTTTCTAGTATGACTTGTCTGCCTCCACCTTTTCCCCTGATGGAAGAGTGTTCCAGGTGGAATATGCTATGAAGGCAGTAGAAAATAGCAGGTGCGTGTGCGCGCGCGCTGTCATTTGAAACTACGTAACCACCTGGAAAGCTGTATTTTTATAACATATTTTGATATATGATCTTAACATGTGATTTGTGATTTGAACACATTTGACAGAACCTAATTAACAAATGACATGCTAAGATGAATTAACAAATGTCAGAATATCATAAAGTGCATTCGGAAAGTATTCGGACCTATTCCCTTTTCATTTGGTTATGTTACTGCATAATACTAAAACTAGTTTCGATAGTTTAAGTAATTTTTTTCCCCCTCAATCCATAATGATAAAGCAAAAAAGGTTTTTAGGAATTTCAGCAAATGTATAAAAAAACACATCAAGTTCATACAAGTATTCTGACCCCTTTATCTTTGGCAGCGATTACAGCCTTGAGTGTCCTTTGGGTTGTTGTCTAATTGGGAATATGCATCTCATGAATTGTAAATGAAGTCTATAAAACAACAATGTGAAGAAGGTGAATGGGTCCGAATACTTTCCAAAGCCACTATATATTTCACTTTTCACAAAGCCACTGTATTTATATTTTTCTACAAGTTGTTTTTAATGCCATACCCACGTAATGATGTAAATAAGTTATATGGACAAATTGCTTTCTTTGACTCAATTCCTTAATTGTTGTTCATTGCTTTTTTTCATATAGCACAGCAATTGGGATCCGATGCAAGGATGGGGTTGTGTTTGGTGTCGAGAAATTGGTTCTCTCCAAACTTTATGAACAAGGCTCAAACAAGCGCATATTCAATGTTGACCGTCATGTAGGAATGGTATGTATTTATTCATTACCACAGAAACGGTGCATGGGTAGAATATTTGCCTACAAAACGGGATGGGCTATTTTTTGTTAGAAACACCCCAGTTGTTCACAATAATGGTATCTGTGCCCCAAAGTGGTACATAGTTTGGTTTTTGCCCTCACCTGATTGGGACGGCATCTGAACTAGCTTTAAGAGCATCTTACCATTCACCATGTGTTCATCTGAAGTCTAGATGAACTTCATTTTTTGTGATTATCTAAATTAAACATTTATTATAGATTACTAAAGTGTATTCAATTGTATAATATAAATGTAGAGCATATTCTTTTTTTCAGGGAAAATTTAACGGGTGCTGGTGGAACCAAATTTTGCCTGTTATTACACTGCTCAAAAAAATTAAGTCAATTAAATTGTAGAGCTATCCATATATCCAGTTAGGAAGCATGAGCGATTGTGAATCAATTTCACCTGTTTTGGTGCATATTTGAGTGACACCAGGTACACTGGAGAGGCAACAGCAAGACACACCCAAAAAAGGGAATGGTTTTGTAGGTGGTGGCCAAAGAAAAAAATTGTTCTCCTTATCCATCCTGGCTGATTCTTCTCCAGTTTTGTGTTTTGTTAGTGTCCTTGTCACTACTGGTAGCATGAGGTGGTACCTGCAGTCCATTCAGGTTGAACAAGTAGTCCAGCTTCTCCAGGATGGCACATCCATACGTGATGCTGCAAGAAGCTTTGCAGTGTCTCCCAGTACAGTCTCAAGTGCATGGAGGCGATACCAGGAAACGGGCTGTTACTCAAAGAGCTCGACAGGGCTCTAGAAGGGCATCAACCCAGCAGCAGGACTGGTATCTGCTCCTTTGTGCAAGGAGAAACTGAAGGAGCACTGCCAGAGCCCTACAAAATAATCTCCAGTGGGCTACTGGTGTGCATGTTTCTGTCCAAACTGTCAAACATACTCAGGGAGAGTGGCATGAGGGCCTGATGTTCTCTAGTGGGACCTGTGCTCAAAGCCCAGCACCGTGCAGCTTGATTGGCATTCGCCAAATAACACCAGAATTGGCAGTTCCGCTTTTGGTGTCCAGTTCTCTTCACAGAAGAGAGCAGGTTCTCACTGAGCGACGTGACAGACGTGAACGAGTCTGGTGATGTCGTAGTGAACTTCATGCTGCCTGCAACCTCATCCAGCACGACCGGTCAGTGATGGTCTGGGGAGGGATATCCTTGGAGGGACGCACAGACCTCCACGTGCTAGCCAGCAATACCCTGATGGCTGTTAGGTATCGGGAAGAAATCCTCAGACCAATCGTCAGACCTTGCGCTAGTGCAGTGAGCCTTGGGTTCCTCCTGGTGCAGGAAAATGCCCGGCCAGAGTGTTTAGGCAGTTACTGGATGAGGAAGGTGTTGAATGCCATTGACTTGCCCTCATGTTCCCCAGCCCTGAATCCAATTGAGAACCTCTTGGATGTGATGTATCAGTGCATCCAATTCTGCCAAGTAGTGCAACAGACTGTCCAGGACTTCACTGATGCCCTGATCCAGGTCTGGGAGGAGATGCCCCAGGACACAATCCTCTGTCTTATCAGGAGCATGCCCAGACGTTGTCGGGAGTGCTTACACATTGGAACAGGCTGTCATTTCAGTTGTTTGAATTTGAGTTTTAATCCAGCCCTCAAACAGTTGGTGATTTTGGTTTCCATTGACCATTGTAACATCATTTTATTCACAATGCACAGTAAAGATTTTGATCTTTAATATTTTTCCTTCATCCCGATATGTGATTTAAGTGTTCCTTTCATTTTTTGGAGCCGTGTAGATGATTCCAAGGAGTCAATAAATGATGTAAAATGAATTTAATAAGAGATTATAGAACTGCATTACTAAAATCAAAGGCAAAAGTTCTAAGTTGTAAGAGTGAAGATGCACACAGAGAATTGGTTAAAAGCGAGAGAGCTTTCTACCAATTAAATATCTCTTTTATAACCCAAAATGTGAATTTGGACAATATTCTATGACCACTAAGCCCACTATGTTCAGTGGACACATTCCAGTCTATGCCTTTCTGGGTAGTCTGTTTATCATTCACCAACAATTATTTTTTAACAAATACATTTGCACACATTGTATATGAATGTCCTACATACAGTCACAGTAAACAAATTTACATAAAAGCTTTTTTAAGGTTAGCATGGTGGGAGGGCCAATGGCAGGCTCAACCAAATATTTTGGAGGCTCTCCTGCAGAGACGACATCTACATTTTTCATGTTTTTTTTTTAAACAAAGGATTCACTGTCCAGCCAGTGCTGAAGTAATATAGGGGAAACACTGATATGTCCTGACAACTTTTCTGGATGCAACCCTTTAAGTCCCCGTTATTGTTTTCCACTAGTGTTTATCTCACAGAATCCTAATGAAGTCTGCTTTGCAATGTTCATTACTTTCCTTGAGACTCGGTAATATATAAAGTAGCAGAATGCATTGTAGATATTGCAGTTAGGTACAGTGCAATAGGGTACGCTCCAACCAAACTTTTTAACACTCTTCATTGTTCTGTGTTCTCCTTGCTCTGCTGTTTGCTTTCTCTTCAACTACTTTTAACTTTGTTACCACAGGCAGTGGCTGGACTACTGGCTGATGCACGATCCTTGTCAGAGGTTGCCAGAGAAGAGGCTTCCAATTTCAGATCCAACTACGGACACAACATCCCCCTGAAGGTAAAAAGAGCTCCATGTCCCATTATCAGCATTCACCTTGGAGTCCTCTTTAGATATTGCTTCAGTTCCTCAGATAAAACACATGTTAATGCTTAATTGTGGACTAGAGTCAGACTATATCCGGAATGACCCTCTACGCACCAGAAATACTTTGCATACAAAAGTGCATTATGGATCGGTTGTCCAATGGAATGCCGCGCGCTCCCCGTCATTGGTGACACAGATGCGAGCACATAGACAAACATTGGTATATCAGTTAAATGAAAAACCAAGTACAGAACAATTTATGCTATAGTTTTGCTATTTTAATTGATTTGTTATATTTTTCTTAATACCTAAACGTTGTTTTTTAAGCTTTTGGGAGTTATTTAACCAAAAGCGAAACTGATTGTGAGTGTGCTGTAAAGGAAGAATTGGTTTGAATGCCAACTGGTGTTGCTGCAAATGACCTAGCCTTGATATGGATTGAAAATTTGACATATTGCCCCTTTCAAGGTGGAAACCAAACCGGCGCATCGTTTTGTTCAGGAGTTGTATATGTTGACTGGTATGACTTGTCGCTATAAAGATATGAATACAACCGACATGCCAGTAGTCTTAATCCCTTAATAATAAAACAGTGTTGCTTCCGGTGGTTTTAACTGCCAATCGTTGGTGGTGGTAATGTAACACCACCCAACTCCATAACGAGCAAGAGAGGAAGGGTATAGAAGTAATCCTGGCATTCAAATTAAAAAGCCTTTGTTTTCTGGCTTATTCATTGCAGCTACAACAGCCTCCATCTGGGTGACTGTATTCGGTCTATTTCATTAGTGCTTTCCCAACAAAATCAGTTGGTTAAACGTCCGACAGTACTGATCTGTTTCATCAAAATTCTGAATTGCTTTGTTTGTCCTTAATGTTCATGTAATCACCAATCTACAAAAAAAGAAATTCACCTTCAACCATGAAGTCCTGTAGATAGTCTTCACATTTCTTGAATTGACTATGTATACTCTCTGTTCACAGCATCTGTCAGAGAGAGTGGCTATGTACGTCCACGCCTATACGTTATACAGTGCAGTGCGGCCATTTGGATGCAGTTTCATCCTGGGTTCTTACGATCAAGATGATGGTCCTCAGCTGTACATGGTTGATCCCTCTGGAATCTCATATGTGAGTCAGGTTTTATTTTATCCCCAACTTTTTCCACACAGTTTCCTGGAAACCGATTGAGACTAGTCCACGAAAGTGATTGTCAGTGGAGATCTTTATATTTAACAGGTGATTTTGGCCAAGAATAGGTGGAATCTGGGTCCTTTTAGGTGTTAGGAATCAGGAGGGAATGTTTGATTGCCAACATGAAAACAAATCTCATCATTCAGCCTTAAATGTTGATGAGCTCAATATTAGGCAAAGTAAAGGGAAATGTTCAAGGTTGCCACTAAAACATTATTTTGCTTTGTGAAGGGTTACTGGGGATGTGCTATTGGAAAAGCCAAGCAAGCTGCCAAGACAGAAATTGAAAAGCTTCAGGTGAGTGTATTCTTTTGGAAAAGTTGTGCAGTTTCATAAGACAATTGGATATCATGCTTGCTTGCTTGATTTATTTTGTTACCATCAACAGATGAAAGACATGACCTGTAGGGAGTTGGTAAAAGAGGTGGCGAAAATGTAAGTGTTTCATGTGTTTTTAAGGGCTACTTGCAAACACTGTTGTTCATTCTCTTCAATAGCCTTCTAGCATAGGTACTGAGTATTAACATGTTATTTACGTGTTGATGTTTGTTTTAATTTTGTAGTATCTACATTGTTCATGATGAAGTAAAAGACAAAGCTTTTGAGTTGGAACTCAGCTGGGTTGGTGAAGGTAATGGTGCTTTTTCTTATACATAACTGGACCATACTTACTAACTTTAGAATTCAAGTTAACATTCTGTCTTTTTAAAATATCATCCAGTGAACCTTGATTTAATGGCATATCATTCATAAGTAATTAGATATTTTTTACATAGTTTGGACATTATCCATCACTTATTGGTGCAAAATTCACTTTCGGTGAAAGTGTACTGAGCAGAGCTCCAACTGCATGTTCTGATAAACAAATGAACTAGGTCACATCTGATTGACTGGTTCGATATGTAGCTCAGTGTAGAATGCCATGCACTTCATAACTGACGCAAATTGTAATTAAAATCCGATACCACTTGACTACAAGTATGTAGTAACACTCCCCGCTTAATACACCGACATCTCCACCATGGTTTAACACCCTTCACTATGTTTGCTCAAAAATATTTTTTGTGATTTTTAGAAATATAGAATTGCATTTTAATTGTTCTAGTATATTAAGTTAAATGCAGCTTGAAAATTAAGAATGAATTTAACATTTAGTTTCTACTTTGCAGTTTATTTCATAGATTGAGACCCCGATAAGAAAGATAGGATAAACACCAGGAGTGTTTCAGATCTCCATAACCAGGAGTGTTTTAAGCCTATACAAAAAAAAAAAAAACTCTGCTGCTGTGAGGGATTTAATCAAACAGGTAGTTTTGGATAAATTCTGATCTTCCCAGTTTCTTCTCATTAAAGAAATGTGCTGTAACTATAGCTAAAATATTTTCTTTGGGGGAATAAACGTGACAGATGTACATGTGCCTGTAGCCCTGTACATATCATCTGCTACTCTAGAGTAATGAAATCGGCTGTAATTGACTAGACTAACAAGCGTAACACGGGCCTGGTATAGAAATTGGCTCTCAGTGTATGTTTGTTCTGAAATGAGGCTGGTGAGATAAGTAGGGTGCTAACGTGCCAAGTTACATGACGGATGGGATAAGCTACAATGTAGCGTACTATCAGAAAATAATAAATACACTGTTTTAATTTACTGAAAAGAATTTCAAACTGTATCTTTGAAATGTTTCTGTTTGCAAGTGTGGCAGTCCGGTTATTGTCTCTTGTTGTACTGCATTTGACTAATGTTACTGAGGCTGTATTTTGGTCCCATGAGTATTTATAATTAAAACATCTAAATCAAGCACACCTAACTATCTACACTGTTTTAAAGGGGGTGTTTTAAAATGGTGTCAGGCAAGCAAATTAAACAGTGTACAGGGTTGTTAAACTGTTTGCTACAACTTTCCAGTGGCTTTGGAAAGTATTCAGACCCCTTTATTTTGCCTGGATTTTGTGTTAGACGTAATTTTTTATTGATTCAATATTTGACTCAGCAAAACTGTACATAAGTGTTCAGACCCTTTGGACAATTGTGTTCAGCTACATCTTGAGTCATTTGATCATCCTTCATGACTCTACAACTTGATTGAAGTCCATATGGAAAATTCTATTGATTGGACATGATTTTGAAAGGCATACATTGGTCTGTATATTGTCCCATACTCTCTTAACCACAGAGATAGTATTCTGTTTTGGCACATCTGTGAAGGTTTATTTATTATTATTTTTTGAATTGCTAAAGCACAGAAGCAGTGGGATCCATTTCAAACTGGAAGTGTGGAACCACTTGGTTAGGCCAACAAAGTAATCAGACAAGGGAGGTAACCAAGAACCCAATGACCACTTAAATAACAGTGCTTCGGAAGAACATGTTAGAACGACAACCATCTATCAGGCACTATCAATCAGGCCTTTGTAGTTGAGAAACCACTCCTGAATAAAAGTCACATGCCAGATCTGAAGCAAATTTAGGATTTCAGGGGCACTGTTATTGTCAGCCTAGATATTGTTTTTGTCTTCACACAATGTCAGACAAGCCAAAACCAGGTCTAGTGGGAAAAATGTTGTACTGATGTAATACTTAAACTGAGCGACACCACTTATTAACTTAATTTCCCTTTACCAGTTACAAATGGAAAGCATGAGCTGGTTCCAAAAGATGTCCGGGAGGAAGCCGAGAAATATGCCAAGGTATGGTCCATGAGTCATTAAATTCTACTTATTGACCTGTTTAATTTAAATTGATAATGTATGTACATCTTGTTCAGATTTGGATCTTCTATTATATTATTTTCACTTATACTTTGGTCATGCTCATCCTGTTTTTCCCTATTATCGTGCATGTAAATAAACCTTGGTTTAACATGGCACTTCTGATGTCTGTCATCCCTATATAAACATCACAATTCCACATCATCACCAACTAACCGATGTGGCAAGGTTACTCATAACGTGTGATCTATTAAATTGGTCCATTTGGGGTTTGGCTCACATGGCAAATTGTTTCCATTGTAGGATTCTTTGGAGGAGGAAGATGACTCTGATGAAGATAATATGTAAACCAATTTCTGAGGTTTTACCACTCTTCCACATTAATCTACTGACAGGACAGCTCTCAAAGAGACGGATGGAAGTTTATTTTGTATGTTTTGTAGTTAATGGACCATTCATGTCATTTCTTTACCTTTTGTTTCGATGGATTTCAGTCTTGAAATAAAATTTGAAGTTGAATACTGTTTATGCAAAAAGCATCTGATCTTTCTTTGAAACAATATTCTTTAAATTATGATTTATTTGCCTATGTGTTTTGTATTGTAATACCTTTAGAAATTTGGTAATACCAGCTGTGAAAATACATCAAGTTGTTTTTTAGTGAATTGTATTGTGTTTTGGTGTTTGTAAGTTTGTAAGTGTTCTATGTATGGCCTGAGTTCGACTCCCAAAGGGATGTCGTTTTGTATCGTTCACTAGCTATAAATATGGCATTTGGAATGCCAGGATTGTGGGTTCAATAGGGACCTAGTATTAAATGGTTTGCCCTAACTACGGTGAGTTGCTCTGGATAAGTCTGCTACATAATGATAAAATGTCTACATATTAACCTTACAGGTGGACCTATGTGGCTATGCATACAGACCTCATCTCGCTGGAGACAATTATAGACTATATACAAGACTTGCCAACAATTTCTTAAATCTGATAGACCACTGAGTTAATTTCATCAGAAAAGTGGAGAAAACATGCCATGGTGCAGATTCGTGTGATATTGAAAGTCAACCTAGTAGATATACATTTGGAATTTCACAATTGAGGAAACTGAGTCGAAATATAACCCAGTGTTCTGTTTCTCATACAACACTGTGCTACATAACTTTGCTGGCTTTATGGTCGTACTGTCGTCAAGATTTGACAGCAATCACTGGAACGTTTACCTGAACATGCTTCCGGTTACGTAACAAACTTCCCCGCTCTGACGTCCTACCGTGTCCTACAAACATGTACTCGGCGCCATTGCACTCAACCGCAAACAAATCGATATATGAATTTAATACGTATATTGCATAGTTTACCAAACACATTAATACATAGCTAATAATCCATCCGTAAAAATACAAGTTACGGCTAACGACATCCAGCGAGTGAGTAGAAATAACATGATTTCGCATACAATCCATTTCTACTCTGGCTTGGAATGACAAGGAAGCCAGTGTCAAAAATAGGCGGTCCGTGGTAAGATGTTTCTATTGGATTGGATTGAAACATCGGAAAACGTAAAGCCAATCATATTTTCCTACTGGGGCGTTCTGGTTGTAGAAAAATGCCAGTATGTAAGGACCAATAGCAACATTTCCCTGAAAGCGCCGATTTTATGTCTACAAAACATATATACAGAGAAGATACGCCCTATAGAATTTGAAGCACGTATTGACCAATCATATTTCTGTGACTTGACCACCGCTGTCACAGCAGCCAATCGGATTTCGAGAAACACAGCTTCGACTCAACAGCTTGTTATTCGTGTATTGCTGTGCAACCCTAGCAAGTGGTGAGCAGTCGCGTAGCTGCATGTAAGTAAAAATATTAATATTGCTCAGAAATAAATGACAAACTTTTAACAGCTGAAGCTATGTATAATAACTTGACACATGTTTCGTTGGCTATCGGACAAGAGTTGGCTTAATTTGGTATTATTTTTCTTACAAGATTAGCGTTAGCTAGACTGGTATTAAGAAATTGAATGGCAGTGACCAGTCGGCTTGTTTTTGCAGTGAAGAAATGTATGCGCCTTTTGTGAAACTGAAAATAAATAAATAATTATTTTACTGATACTTTTTGTTTTAACATCGTGAAGTACCTACATGCTTCTCTTTCATCCAAATGAGAGCCACTCTGTAAAAAGGTCTGCCGGAACAAGCTGGTCAACTCAATGACTACCAAGCAAGGCGGTTTAAATCGCCATATCGAGAAACAGAGTTAGCTACCTAGCATGGTTAAGTTAGCTAGCTAGCTAAAATTAGCGCCTGAGTTGAGATACAGCATATTTCGTTCCTTACTTTCACCGAAAGACTTCAAAAACAATTATTATGGTGTTCTACTGAAACATCATAGTCTATGATGACTTTGTGGTACACCTTTTGGAGTCAGCTGATCTGTGTGACTGTATTTCACAAGCAGTTTGGAATGAACCCCCAGTCTGACATGGTGCAGCACGGCGAGCTATGATGGCGACGTGACACAGTCAGCTTGCGAGCAAAGCGGGAAGGAACACGCACTATTTCTGTTTGTTGTCTGTGTGCAACGTCCTTGTAATATGCCAACGGTGGGCTGTGTAGATGATTTGATCCTATACTTTCAAAAAGCTTTCGAGTATTTTTTGTCAATTTTAACAATCAGCAAACAGTAAAACTAGCCACACATTTTTGTAAATCTGGAGGGAGGGGGCTGCATCGAGCTAGAAAAGAATGCGTTTAGAAGTAACTGGCCAGCTACTGAGCTGGTTCGTTAGCTTGTTAGCATATTTACACATTTTCGACTGAATTTAATTTAGTCTAAACCATGACAGTTCAGTAATCTTCAATTCCTTCATTTTTTAAATTTTACAGCAACCGAAACCAATCGAGCTGGACTCCCTCAAATAGCCTCTACGATGAAGGTAAGTCACTTGGCTACTCTCAGTTGTTGAAAACAGCAGTAAAGCCGACGCCTCTTTCACTAGGTTGCAAAGAGTCCACTGTATATGGTTGGTAACAATGTATGGCAGCTTGATGGTTTTACAATGGCAGACATTTGGTTCATTCGTTTTTATGTAGACTTACCATATTACTATTTTAAGACAACACTTATCCACCACTACCACCTCGTTATTGAGTGGAAAAATCTCTACAGTAATTTAATGTCTGTCTTAATGTCTGTTTATACTTCATGAATATTTATTTAAATAGTGGTTATGTTTTGTTCCTAAGTACAATGTTTTTTCACACAGGCAGCAGATGAGCCTGCCTACCTGACTGTGGGGACAGATGTCAGCGCCAAATACAGAGGTGCATTCTGTGAAGCAAAAATCAAGACTGTTAAACGGATGGTGAAGGTTAAGGTAAGAACAGCACACAGCAATGGCTGTCTCAAATGGATAATCTAAAACTGTTTCCTCTTTCTCAGTGACACACCACCCGATAATGTAATTTGAATGCTTCACAACCAGCAATAATTTGCACAGGAGGGCATTGCTAGGAGGGCATTCCTCATTAGTTTGTTGTCAAATGTAGTTCACTATGTAGAAATGATTGTGCCATTTGGGACACACTTTAACAGTGGTGTCAAAAGGGGAGCGGGTGGAATTGTTTAATGTTTTGGCATATGTTAATGTCTAGATCTTATAATGTTATGCTTTTAATATAGTTATAGTAGAAATGCATTCCTCTTCTAACTATTGTCTGCCAGTGACATGTTCAAGTAGAGACTTGTTCTATGAACAGCTTGGCTCTGTTTGTTGTAGGACAAAAAAAATTAAGTATTCTGCAACATTCTATGCCAGGTACACACTCTCTGAGAAGTTAATTTAGTCATGAGATGGTAGCACAAAATTATAAACTAGGTTTAAGTTTGGATATTCTGCCCATACCATTAATCATCATTAGGTTTTGTTGCACTTGATCGCATTTATTACAACCTTGTGGTTTGAATATTTTGGTCAAATACATGGTTTATATTTGCAAGGACTGATAATGCTCGGACGGTAAATAAACCACGGCTTGTTTTCTGTAGTCGTTTTGGCAATGGATAGCAATGTATGTTAAAGTGCTTTTGTAATCCACTGTGGAAACGTGGCGTTGGCTAACTGTTGACCTTACCCCTAGTTTAGGGCAGGTGATGGTTATTGTTTTAAGTCCAGATGACTCCCCACCAATCGCCAGGTTGCCACATTGTGGTCCAACCTCCTGTATTCTCCATCATTCTCCTTTGCCTCAGCTCTTCCATTATGCTTGTCACGTTGTCAGAGTTCCTTTGAATAATTGGTTGGTAGGACGTGGTAGGTAGCCGAGCTGAACGTTCTCCACGTAGAAATGTTGGACAATGAAGGAATAGTTAGTTGGTGAGTGAAGGCCACTATAGTTGGTGGTACTGTAAGCATGTACCTACTGTTGTTGTATCAGATGGTAGAAGCTTTGTCTTTTGATGGGAACCCAACTATTGGTTCAGAGTTTTCTTTCTGGGTTCTCTCAGGTTGAATATAATAGCCATTAAACGCTACATCCAAACAAGTGTCAGTCCTTGGCTCTGCAGTTGTGACTGCCTGCAAACAGGCTGCCTATGCTGCCTCATATTGGCAGGGGATTATTGGAGGTGTGGCTTACCGTTGCGGGCTGTTCTCTTCCTTGATGTAATTGATAGCACAGCCAGAGATGTCAACACTTGGTCAAGTGGATTATCTCAGTCTTGTCAACAAGTACAGCTCATGACTGTAATGTTCTATCTCAATTTTTATGAAGTTGTTGTAGCCTTGTACTGAAGCTCTCTAAATACCCACACTACTTTTCTGTTTAAAAGTATCAGACACCATTCAAACCAAAAAAGGGCTGAAAACTTTCAAACCAGTTACCCCTGTACACTTACATACTCTTATATTTTGCACTTGCCCTGTTAACATCAGTATACCGCAGCTGGCTGTAGACAGCTGACGCATGATAACGGGCAAGGAGAATGTCATTGGCCCCTGCTAAGTGCAAGGTCCTGTCAGTGATCATCACCATGAACCCACCTGTCCCATGCTCTCTTCAGGTTGTGGCTAAAGCAGCCCCAAATATGCCTTTGTGTTGATGTATTTACACCCCCCGTGAGCAAATGCTGCCCCTTGTGATTAATTATTACATGTTTGTGGCCCCCACTGCTGTTTAAGTTGCCGTAGTTTAACTGAAGCATTGCTGACCCTGTCCTGAATCTATGGGACACTGCTCTCTGCACAGGCTTTGTCAGCTTCCTCAACTCACCTGTCAGAGACTAACTTCTGACGGAAAAGCAGCCACATGCAAGAGCACCCGCTGCCAAATTGTACTATCCCGAAGTCGAGAACTGGTCGATACGAAAGGTCACCCATCTCTCTTCTCGTCGAGTGACATTGACATTTCCTATTCCTTTTTTCTCAGTGGTCTTTTCATGCATCCGTATAGTGTGCTCATGAATTTCAGTTTGTATTATATATGTATAAGCTTCGGGGACAGTCTTGGATGGGAAAGAGTTTTGTCTTTTTTACCACTGGATTTTTGTCTGGTAGACAACTGAATTGAATTGGTTTTTCTCAACCATTCTATTTGTTTCACTCATCCCTCCCTAGGTGATGCTCAAAGGAGACACCACCTCACAGGTTGTCCAGGATGACCAGGTCAAAGGACCGTTACGGGTAAGTTTAAACTTCTGTGACTGCCATTCCCAAACTACACAGGAGCTAAAGGGAAATATGAGTTGAACCCTGAGTGTATATTTCTCCCTTTTTAAAGTGTTTATTCTTACAGGCTAATGTTTAACCATGCAATAATCCCTTGGATGTGTGGTTAAAGTTACTTCCAATAGATGTAGTCGATGTGAAGTATTTTTGTGGCGTATTGCACGGTCATAGAGGACTAATGCTCTGCCAAATCATGCTGGTAAACCTGGAAGCATCAATGACACTGTGTCTTTATTCAAACACAATTCAAGACATGTCCGTTATTCTTTCAGTTGCCTGAAGGTTCATTGTGGCTTCAGCTTTTCTATCCTGTTTTCTAAGCCAAGCGTGGTTCCCCTTTTCATTGTTCTAAACATGTGATGATCTTTAACTCTGCTTATGCACCTTGAGTTCTTTATTTAGAGAAGTCTTGATCGGTTGAGCTGTGTTTTACGTTCTTAGTGAAATTGTGTAAAGATCAGGGTGATCAGTTTGCCCCCGCTGCTCTTTTTGCAAAAATGTTGGTTTGGGTTTTTCTACTATCCTGGCCATTTCATGCATAAAATAGCAAAAGATCAGTGTATAAGGTGTTTCCCTGTTGTTCTTTTGTAGGTGGGCTCCACAGTGGAGGTGAAGAGTGCAGAAGGGATCTGTAGTGAGGCCACCATCAACAAACTGACAGATGCTAGTTGGTACACTGTTGGTAAGGACCGCCAGAGCATACCGACTGATGTCTTCTCTTTTAAGTCTGGGATACTTAGAGTGGATATAATGTCCACACACCCCTGTTAAAATGCCAGTTTTTTTATGTAAATGGAGACAAAGATAAATAATGTCAGAACAGTTTCCACTTTAAATATGACCTATAATGTGAACAATTCAATTGAAAATCAAACAGAAATCTTCGAGGGGGGAAATGAAAAATAAAAACATTGCAATAACCTGGTTGCATAAATGTGCACACCCTCTTATAACTGGGGATGTGGCTGTGTTCAGAATTAACCAATCACAATCACATTCAAACTCATGTTAAATAGAACTCATTACACACCTGCCATCATTTAGTGGCCCTGATTAATCGCACAATGTTCAACTGGAAATATTTTCTTCATATTTCCATGGTCAGCAGGGAGCTTCCAAAGCTTCAAAGGGATCTCATGATCTCATTGTTGAAATATCAGCCAGGAAAAGGGTACAAAATAATTTCTAAAGCATTAGATATACTATGAAACACAGTGAAGACAGTCATCATACTAGAGACATTACCAAGAAGTCCCTTCAAAATTGATGAAAACATGAGAATAAAACTGGTCAAGGAGGCTTCCAAGAGGTCTACAACATCATTAAAAGAGCTGCAGGAATTTCTGGCAAGTACTGGCTGTGTGCTATATGTGACAACATTGTCTCGTATTTTTCATATGAATGGGGTAGGGTGGCAAGAAAAAAATCTTTTTTTTTTTTTTTTTTTTTTACAAAGAAACATCCAAGCCGGGAAAGTCTCCCAAATGCACGTGGGAAAATGTGTTATGGTCTGATGAAACCAATGTTGAACTTTTTGGCCATAGTTCGAAAAGGTCTGTTTGGTGCATAAATAACACTGCACACCCAAAGAACACCATACCCACAGTGAAGCATGGTGGTGGCAGTGTCCTGCATCTGGGCTGTTTTTCTTCATCTGGAACTGGGGTCTTAGTCAGGGTTCAGGGAATTATGAACAGTTCCAAATACCAGGCGATTTTGGCACAAACCCTTCAGGTGTCCGTTAGAAAGATGAAGTTCACCATTCAGCATGACCACGACCCAATGCACAACCAAATCCACAAAAGCATGGCTTCACCAGAAAAATATGAATGTTTTGCAATGGCCCAGCCAGAGCCCAGACCTGAATCCAATTGAACATCTGTGGGGTGATCTGAAGAGGGCTGTGCACTGGAATTGTCCTCGCAATCTGACAGATTTGGATCGCTTTTGCAAAGAAGACGTGCCATGCTAATAGGTGCCTTCCCAAAAAGACTGAGTGCTGGAATAAAATCAAAATGTGCTTCAACAAAGCATTAGTTTAAGGGTGTGCAAACTTATACAACCTGGTTATTGTGAGTTTTTTATTTTCCCTCTGGAAATATTTGTTTTAGATCTCTCCCTGGTCTGTCCCACCGGATTCAACTGATCAGCTCATTATCAAATCCTTGATGAGCTACATCAGGTATGTTAGGGCAGGGAGAGATCTAAAACATGCAGGGCATGGGGGTGTCCAGGAGCAGGGTTGAGAAACACTGCACTAAGCCAACAATGTTGTAGTCTGTTAGTAATAAATGCAAACACTCTATAGTCTTTAGAATATGGTTAAAACCAATGTTTATCTTCAAGCCTTGCTGTCATTGCTCTGAATTTGTTTTACCAAAACACAGATGGAACAAAAGTCAACAAATGTGCAGTCAGTGTATATTCAAGGACCTGAGTTAAATAGATTACAAGAATAATCATAAGAAACATGCTGTGTGTCCCAATCACGATACACCTTGTTGCTATTGCAAGTGTACTTAACCCCTTTCTTGCTATGGAAGCTTGCCTTTTCTCAGCATCAGGCTTCAACCCTTCTCTTGAGTAACAATGTTACCACCTGTGCTGCTCTTTAACCGCTTCTTTTCCACTGTACTTACAAGGCTACATGTCTTTTGCAAGACAAAGCAATACCCCATTATTTCCCTATGAACCTTTTACGTTGTCTTGTAAAGCGCAGCACTGGACAATAACAGAAGTTTGGGTTGGGTTTTTGTGTGTCATATTTAACAAGTAAAATAACAAACATATAACAAAATTATAGAACAAGGTTGAAAACAATGGCCAGAAACTGCAGTACTTTCTCAATTTTCTAAGCAATGATTTGGTAACATGGGTCACTTGTTTTTCTTTTAATGTCAGACCTGGGTTCTGGAAAATTACTTTATGAATTATGGACTCAACCAAACTGACCAAATGTTCACGCGTGTGTGTGTGTGTGTGTGTGTGTGTGTGTGTGTGTGTAATATAAGTAGCTCCCTCTGACTATATGATATTATGAGTTCTGCATTGTAGTAGACAGTATAAACAAATATGCTGTTAATCAATTTGCCTTGTCCCCCTACCTATGGACTCAAACCTTCTGTTTGAATGTATACAAGATGCTCTGGTCATTGACAATGATTTATTTATTAAAATGCTCTGCAGATTGCAAACTGCTCATCGCCCCAAAAACCTTTCTATGTATTCAAATTGAGGTTTCAACTAGACCTTATTTAAAATGGCTTAAGAAATGTTTTCGTAGTATTTCTAAATGTACCGAATTTACCATGTTTAATTGTCATGTCAGTCTTATTTTGAACAACAGGAATGTTTCATTTTGTTTGCTGACAATAAGTCATGGCAAGCTCTGGTCGTTACTGACAGAAATGTAATCGTTCAAGAGATTTATTTTCACTGAACAACTCAATATTCAGAGTGTGTAAATTGGAGTTGAACTTTTTATCACACATCCTTTTTTCCACGTTAAAAAATATGCACCACCAAGATGTATATTAAAATGTTAAAATACAGATGAATCAAACCAAAATATCTATTATTTGCTATTGCTCTATTGGATCCAGCCATTATTGCGTTCTTAAACTGACCTAAATCTCAATGCTATAAGCCTAACCGTAGCTATAAAGGACATCAGTCTAAATATACCTATAATATATATATCTCCATTCATTCATATATATCTTAATTTAGAAAATGAACTAAAATGCCAATATTGCTGTTTTTCTGGTTGCACCAGTGCCTTTACTGGATATGGTTGGTCTGGGGCTGTGCCTTTAGGGGTCTTGAGAATAGGGGTATTTTTTGGCTATTTACCTTGGAAGGGCTGCTGCTTTTGTCATACAGATCTTGAGCTTCAGGAAGGGATGCTACTTCTGTCATACAGAGCTTGAGCTTCAGGAAGGGATGCTGCTTCTGTCATACAGAGCTTGAGCTTCAGGAAGAGATGCTGCTTCTTTCTTACAGAGCTTGAGCTTCAGGAAGAGACGCCGCTTCTTTCATACAGAGCTTGAGCTTCAGGAAGGGACGCCGCTTCTTTCATACAGAGCTTGAGCTTCAGGAAGGGACGCCGCTTCTTTCATACAGAGCTTGAGCTTCAGGAAGGGACGCCGCTTCT